>CM062812.1:557542629-557749597 GCA_031772625.1 Pinus tabuliformis | reverse complement strand
TTTCCAATTTCATCACAATTTCTAGAGCTTCAGCTTGAGTTACTATCTGAGTGTTGTGTTAATGGAAATATGATATGCGGTAGCAGCACAAAACTATAAACAATTATTGATGTTGTTGTGGAGCTATGTTGAAACTTACTTGATCCAATAAACCCTTAAAACTATGATCCAACTCCCAAAAAAACTCAGTAGGTTTTTGTTTGATCTCTTTCAACTCGGTGATGCACTGCGATTCAGACTTTGGCTTCTTAAATTCTCTTATCAGTGTTGTTTTAATATCTGTAAACATTTTGTTCTGATTATTTGAATACTTCAAATACCATGTCAATGCTCTATTCAGAAATTTCATAATGAGCTACACTTTGTTTACATTCTCATTGTTGATGTGCTTCGTTGTCCATACTGCTTCACATAAAAACCAAAATTGTTTAGAATCTTCCAATCTAGTTCCTTTGAAAGCATGGAGCTTAATATCGCCAGCCATACTTCTTCTTGGAGGGGCAGGGGGAGGGGGAGGGTGAGAAGTAAGGGTAGGGGGATTGGAGTAGGAGGGGTAGAGGGAGGGGGAGGAGGGAGTGCGGGCGAGGTTCGACTATTATAGGATTCTGGCTTCAGCAAACTCTCAGGCTAGACGGGTGAATAATATGGAGTCATCATAAGGTTATCATGGAGGCTTTCTTCACTTTCAGGTTCACTTAAAAGAGGGCTATAATCAATCTCTATGAAAGTCTTCGGATCTTTTCCATGAGATCTCTTTCTGGTATCTACTCTATATCTCTTTCCACTTCACATTGTTCCAATCTCTTGCTCAGATTTATTCCCTCTTCTTCCAAACATAAGTAAACTAGAAATCTAATTGCATCTGTAAAACTCCCTTTTCAAAAACAAGAATCTTAATCCAAAGTTTCAAAGATGTCAAATACTTACCTCATGGTCCTTTGAAGAATCATAGTTCTGATTTGGTATAAGACACAATCGAGTCTACTGTGAACCCAGTAATTAATCCTCCCAAGATACTACCAATCCAGAAATCAGAAGCCCTTGAAATCCTATTGTCAGTGCTTTTGAGTTGTTGTATTAGTATAGGTGTCCACACCATAGTTTCTTCACCTTTAAAATAGTACTTTCTTTCATTCAACCACAATAGCCACTCATACAACTCCGCAGGAAATGAAGCGAAGAAAATTTCGTATTGATTTGTAAAAAGATACTTCTGTAACCAAGCTTCAACTATCAAACGAGTTTTTTTGTTTTCTTGATTTGTAAATTCTTACTCTTTTAGTTCTATCCAATATTCAGTTTCTTTCTTCGATGGGTGCCACATCCTCATATCCTTCAAACAAATCTCGGTCCCAACAAAATAACCATTTGTTGGCTTGGTATGGGCTGACCTAGTTTTGATCTATACTGCACACCAAGAAAACCATAAATCACTGGCCCTTTCGACAATGACTTGCAAGCAGATCACAATCTCACCCGAAGTGATTATGGGAGGATGTAGAACCAGGTTTTTGCAGCCTAGAAGGATGTGGAGATGTGGTATTACTATTTTCTTTTATTCTTAACATTCATAAATCACTTCGCTACATTACATTAATCACTTAACATATCATATAAAGCCATAAACCATTACTGTGCTAAAATAAAACACAATTGTAAGCACTACTATGCTACAAGAGATAATAATTAATTATACACATGAAGACACCAATTTATTATGGTTCACCCTAATGTGGGGCTACATCCACAAGAATTGTTGCTTATATAGTGAATTTGTGTACAACAAACATTTATTGGCCTACGCACTAAGATGTTGATCTGATTTATAATATTAGTTTGCAGTGCTAAGATATTCCTCAGATTATTAACAAATTTCTTCATTGTGCTTAAGGATTCATGAATTTTGGCAAGTGAAATAAAGAGTTTTTATGTTAATTTTATGAGCAATTTAACATAAATCAGAACTGAATAGTAGCATAAACATGTATAGAAAATCATCAAAAACATATTACAACAAGCACATGATAAAGGAGGTCACCCCTCCTGGGCTACGTCTCCTTGGTCCAACTTCCAATGGCTTCGGCCTCTCTATTACGATCAAAAGTGTAAAAATATGTGTTTACAATGCTTCAATGCTTCTGAAACCTACTTCAATCAATTCAAAATGTTCAAAAATGGCCATGTAGCCTCTTTTTGCATCCAATTTGGTGAAAAATGAAGACGTTATGACTTCCCCTTGTTTTCCCACTATTCGTTCCACAAATTGCTCCACATCCGACAGGAACCCACATTTTCGCTCCAAAAATCTGCTAATCGAGCGAGAATTTTGCCGCACGGTGGGCCATAATCCATCGGCACCGACTGCCCATCGCAAATCCCAATCGGTGGAGTCCTGTGGGCTTATGGTCCGTGAAAAAGGCGAGTGATGTGCGAATTTAATACGGCAGACCCAACAGGACATTAAACTGCAACCTAACCTTATCGCATCAGGGGTATCACAATCGGCGGAAAATCGATGGTCTTATACATATGCAGGACCTATCCTATTCTGATATGTGATTGCAATATCGCATCGCAACCCAAACTTATCGGGGCCACTTTTGTAACATCTCCCTTCACCGATGCGTGAATGTGATTCTCACATCACACCCTGTATTTCTCTGGGGCCGATTTTTAACGCTAACTCACCTCCGATATATGATTTGTGAAATGAGGGGACCAATGGTGGCCTGCCACTTGGTGCTTCCTAATTCGCTAATGAAACTTGCCACATCATCCAATCCTGCCATGTGAGCAAGTCAAACCTGAACTTTGACTTTCTCTAACTACTTCATACGAGCTCAGATTTGAGTTTCATTCACACCGTTGGAATTAGAATGATGAGCTCTTCGAACTGAAGATAAGTTTAACAAGATTCTGACACTTTTATTTTTTAGCCTAATTTTGAGCACCTGATCACTCCTCCCCACTGGAAGCCTTTTGGACCCAAAAAGGATCACTTTCAATTGTTCAGCAGGTGAGGGTATAGTTCCCTCACCTTTCCAACTTCTATCCATTTGGATTTTGAAAGAATTGTACCCTTGAACCCCACTCGAAGATAATTGATACTTCCCCTTTTGTTGTCCTTGTTCTTTTGTCAAGTATACTGTCTTGCTGAAGCATATCAAGAAATTCTGGAGAAAAGTTTTCAATAGATGGAATTTGAATATTCTCTCCTTGATCTTCAATCAAAGGAGGCTCATACAACCTTAAATTCTCAACATTAACAACAACATAAATTTGCATATATGAAGGCATATCCAACTTGAAGGTATTGTTGCTAATCTTTTCCAAAATTTTGAATGGACCATATCTAATTGGTTTTAGCTTTTTACCTTCTCCTTCGAGCCTCTATTTGTTAATGTGAAGCCAAACTTCATCACCAACTTGGAACTTGTGATCTTGATGATGCTTGTAATACCTTGCTTTATACTTTCCTTGTCTTTTCTCAAGATGTTCTTGAACCTTTTGGTGTACCAATTGTATTTTTTCAATGAACTTTCTTGCTTTGTCTATGTCGCTATGACCTTCAATAACACCATCTTTTCCAAAAAGAAAATCCAAAGGAGATTTAGGCAAGTATCCCAAACATGCCTCAAATGGCGAAGTTTGAGTGGAAGAGTGATTGGCTCGGTTGTATAGGATGCTTGCTGTAATACCCATGAAGAAGATGTATCATTGTTTTGTTCACTACCTCTGTTTGACCATCTGTTTGTACTCTTTTTCAATTTGGTGTCCATGAATCACCACAAGTTTGATAAAAAAATTCCCCACAAAGTGAGAATATCGATCACTAACAATGGATGTAGGCAATCCAAAATGCACCCAAACATTCTGAAAGAATAACTGTGTAGTTTGTTTAGCTATAAATTGCTTTTTACATGGCATCAAAATACACATTTTGTTGAACCTATACATAACTACATACAAATAGTCATGACCTCTTTTTGAAAATGGAAGACCTCCTACAAAATCCATAGAAACACTCTCCCATGGTCGTGAAGGAACTGGAAGTGGTGTGTATAATCCTAACTTCCTATTAGTATGCTTACTGATTGCACATAATGAACATCCCTCAATAAAATGAAACACACTTTCAAGCATATGAGGCCAATAATAATACCTTTGTAGATGTTCCACCATCTTACTTACACCGAAATGACCAACAATAAGAGAAGCATGTGCCTCTCTTACGATATTAACTCTTTCTCCCTCTATAATACAAAGCTTTCCAAGATGGTACAATAAGTTATCATGCAAATGATAATCCAATTCCTCTACTTGGTTACCTTGACTCAAGCTTTCATAAACATCTTGAAAGCCATTATCTAATGCATATTTCTCAATATAACTTTCATGTAAAATAGAATTATGCTTGAGTAAAGTAGCTGCACTAAAAATCGGCCTAGAAAGCATATCAACAAATTTATTGTAGATATCTTTCTTATACCTGATTACCAAGTGGAATTGTTGAAGGAAACCCATCAATCAGAAGTGCCTTGATTGCTGCAACTTTGATTGAGATTGCAAGTATTGCAATGGTTGATGATCATTGTGAATAATTGTTTCCTTACCCATTAGGTAGTGTTTCCATTGTTTCACACTTTGCACCAATGCATACAGTTCCTTGTCATATGTAGGATAGTTAATCACTACACTATTAAAATTTTCTGAATGAAAACAGATATGCTTACCATGTTTCATGAGAACTGCACACATAGCGTAGTCACTAGTATCTGTCTGAATCTCAAATGACTGTCTCAAGTTTGGAAGTGTGAGTACATGAGCTGTACTGATCTTTTCCTTCAACGCATCAAAGGGATTTTTTTGTTTTTATCCCCAGTAAAAAGAACTTTTTCACACCGATCAACGCATGTAAAGGAGCTGCTATAAAAGAAAAATTAGCAATGAATTTCCTCCAATATTGGGCTGCTCCGAGAAAACTTCTTACCTCTGTAACTATCTTGGGCCTTGACCAATTTACAATGACATCAACCTTGGAGGGATCTATTTTCAACTCGCCTCCTCCAAAAATATGACCCAAGTAAACTAAAGAAGTCTTTCCAAACTCGCATTTTGACATCTTAAGATACAACTATTCTTTTTTCAAGACATAAAGTACTTTTCTTACATGCATGACATGTTCAACACGAGATTTACTAAAAATTAAGATATCATCTAAGTAGACTATGAAAAATTCAACAAGAAATGGCCTCAACACATCATTCAACACACACATGAATGTATAAGGAGCATTACATAAACCAAACGACCTAACTAGCCATTCAAGCAAACCTTGTTTTGTTTTGAATGATATCTTCCAAATGTCTCCTTCAGCTATTCTAATTTGATTGTAGCCACCTCTTAAGTCCATCTTACTAAAATACTTTTCATATTTCAATTGATCCAGTAAATCATCTATTCGAGGCAGTGAGTAACGATTCTTTACCATAATTTTGTTCAAGGCATGAAATTCCACACACATGCGCCATGTTCCATCCTTATTTTGCACTAAGATAATAGGTGAGCCATACGACGAGGAAGATGGTCTGATGATCCCTTTGTTCAACAACTCTTGAATTTTCTTCTTAATTTCCGCGCTTTACATGACTGACATCCTGTACATGCCAATGTTAGGAATATGAAAATCTTGTTGCAACTGTATCTCGTGTTGGATTCCTCTCTTGGGAGGTAATCCCTTTGGTTCCTGAAACATTTCATCATATTGGTTAACTACGTCAACCAATTCAGATTTCAAATTCAAATCACAACCTTTAAAAGCTTCATTATCAACATCATTTTTGGGTTTGATCATGAGAAGCACAAAATTCTTGCTCGAATTCACCAGTCTTTTCATCTGCCCTGCATTAACAAGCGAAAGATTTGTTTTCTTGTTGTGAGCTCTCACAATATATTCTACTCCATTTTTGAATAAATGATATTTGTTTTCATGTCGATGGAAGATATATTTTCTATCATGAAGGTACGGGCTACCCCAAACGATGCCACAAATATCTAACAACACAACTCCATGCTCCACTTCATCTATGAATTTTGCAGTGATAGTGAATTTCAGTTTACACTTTCTCGTAACCTGCAATTGTGAATTGCCACACACCCGTCCAACTAGATACGGATTATGATGTGGAACAGTTTCCATATTTAAACTCTTGAGAATGTTTTCAAAGATAAGATTAGCTTGAGAGCCGCTATCGAAAAACGTATCAATCTTGTTATTTTTTGAGATCACCCTTATGTGAAATAGTTACATTCTCCTCTATTCGTTTGGAGTTTCATTTTGCGAGTTTGAATAACTAGTGCTGACAATGGATTCTTTTCCTTTTAACCCCATGGTTATTATTTTAGTTTCATCACCCGAATTGGATCCCAAATCCTGTTGAGTGGTTGCAGTTGTCTTCTATTTTCCCTTGTTGTTTCTTTTTGGTCTCATTTCAGGATGAAGCTTCTAGCAATGAGCTTCATCATGACCCTCTTTGGAATAGTGTTTTCATGTAACTTTCTCTTCTTCTTTTTTGATAGATGCATTTTTCTTTTCCTTTCCTTTGGAATCCTTTTCCTTTCCTGTCATGCGGAAAAAGTCAATTTTGCGGACAAAACTGACCTCCCTAGAAGCTAAGGCTTTCTAGTGACAAACAAAACAATCAAGCACTATCTTTCCCTAAATATGCATTTAAAATACAAGCAACCAGGTGTTTAAAGCATACCTTTAGTCCAACGTTGTTTGTAGCAGTCAAGCCCCTCCGATCCAGATGAGCTCCTCCTTCTCCTTGAAGCCTACATTCACTAACAAGAAAACGATTACATAGCACCTGAATAACTCATATAATAAAACATATTCATCATAAAGACCAAGGAGTATATGAAACAAATTATATATAACAACTTGTTGAGAAAAATGAACTTAATTATATTAATTGGAAACAAAAGAAACCATTACAACCAGTGCCTTGGTGTTGTGCGGGTCCCTCCCAGGGTCCAACAAGAGTTCTCCTTTACTTTGATCAGCTCACCCACTTCCAAATGAAGCTAAGAAAGGATGGGAATCTCTCCTCTCAAGCTCTATAAGGGAGTCTTAATTTCAGCAACATCTACCCTTAGGAATGTTCAGCTTTCAACCTCCTCTCCCTCTGGCCCAATGCCTGTATTTATAATGCTTTGGAGGAAGTTAATCAGGTCCACCATCAATGGGATAAGCCCCTCTTTCAATGGGATAGCTCCCCTCTTGATGGGATAAGTTCCTCTTTCTTTGGGATGCATGAACCATCTGGAGGCGCTCAATACACGTCAAACCATCTTCTAGAATGCTCTAGAATCGACCACAAGTAACTTTTTTGAAGTAAAACTCGCACCTTTTGACCTTTACAGGAGTACGCACCCACCCCTTTATAGACAGAGCGTACAAGTACGCAGGTATTGTGAACTTGAGGTGCGTACGCGCAGGTAAGGTTAAGAGAAACTGCGTAACCAGAGTTAATTGACTTTTTAAGGACTTTCTCTCTTTCTTGGGGTTTGACATGAGGCGCAGAGGTATAAGACTTGCCAAGGAGGATAGTATGATAGTTGATGGAGCCATACTAACTGCAAATAGTCATGGTGACAAATTTTAGTGTAACATTTCCTTTTCTCTTAAATGGCCTTTTACTACCTTCTTTTGGGGTGTTTTTCCCTCTTGCCTCAAGATGAGTGGCTTGCACACACACATCATCTATATTATTGGGATTAAACATTAAGATATTATGCCTAAGGTAGCTATGTAAACCTCCTATGTACTTCAGCAATGTGTCTTGTGATTGCAAATCCACACCTAACATCAAAGACCTTTTTCTGAATTCTTCGATGTAACCATGCACATTTTGACCTTTAAGATGTCTAAAGTCCTGCCAATTCATGATGGCTTTCTGCATATAAGTTAGATGGTATAATTGTCTTTTAATTGAAACAACTAAATCATTCCAATAAATTGAGATCTTATCGTGTTTTTTAGTCTCCTCTTAGGTCTTTGATTCCCACCATACTTGTGCCGCACCCTCCATTCTCAAGGAAGCTAACTGAATCTTTATGTCATCCTCTTGAAGGTTTTGAATCCTGCAATAGACCTCCAACCGACAAATCCAATTATTAAGCTTCTCTACATTCACTTCACCATTATACAAGGGAAACTCAAATTTAACATCAAATTTAAAAAAGGTGATTTACCAGTTCCTTTTGAAGAATGATGATGAGTATGAGTAAGGGTTATGTTAGTGGAAGAGGGTGAAGATGCTTGTGAAGAGGAAGATGAAGAAGATGGTGGAGAGTGTGGAGGTTTGTCTCCTTTCCCATTACATTATTTTCCATTACCTCCTCCTGAAGAGCCTTATCCTTTGGGAGGTTTAGAACTTCCCCTTGCAACCTAGTATTCCTCTCTTCATAGAGGACCTTCACCATATCTCTCATATCATAGAAAGCTTTCTAAAGGTCTTCTCATCTTCTGTCATGTCTGTAGGTTCTCCTTAATGAGACATGATCTCTGGAGTCTCAACTGCAACTTGAGGCTGAAATGGTGTTGGAGATTGTGGCAACCTTGCTCTTCTTCCACTTGACCCAACTTCAGGGCTTCCAACCATATTTCCTTCACCTCTTTTGAGTTTTAACCTTGTAAGAATGACATAAAATTGCAAATAATTAAATCCTTCTTTCACAAAGAAAGCCTAGTGATTTGATAGCAAATTGATTAGATTTAGAATATTAGTTTGCAGTGTTAAGATCTTCATCATATTGTTAACAAAATTCTTTCATTGTTCTTAAGGATTCATGAGTTTTTTCAAGTGAAATGAAGAGTTTTTATGTTAATTTTATGAGAAATTTAATATAAATCAGAAATTGAATAGCAGAATAAACATGTACAGAACATCATCAAAAAAACATTACAACAAGCACATGATAAAGGAGTTCACCTCTCAGGCTACATCTCCTTGGTCCAACTTCCAATGGCTTGGGCCTCCCTATTATGATCAAAAGTGTAAAAATATGTGTTTACAATGCTCCAATGCTTTTGAAACCTGCTCCAATTTGTTTAGAATAAAAAATGGCCATATAGCCTCTTTTTACATCCAATTTGGTGAAAAACTAAAGAACTTGTGACTTCCCCTTGTTTTCCCACTATTTGTTCCACAAATTGCTCCACATCCGACAGGAACCCGCATTTTCGCTCCAAAAATCTGCTAAACGAGTGAGAATTTTTCCGTGTGGTGGGCCATAATTGGTCAGCATCAACTGCCCATCACAAATCACAATTGGTAGAGTCCTGTGGGCTTATGGTCTGTGAACAAGGCGAGCAATGTGTGGGTGCAATACGATAGACCTGACGGGACTTTAAACTGCAACCTAACCTTATTGCATCCGGGATATTGCAATCAGCGGAAAACCAATGGTCTTATACATATGAGGGACCTCTCTTTTTGAGATAAGCGATTGTGATATTGCATCACAACCCAAACCTGTCGAGGCTGATTCTGTAACACCTCCGTTCGCCGATGTGTGAATGTGATTCTCGCATCAAACCTTGTCTAGCTCTAGGGTTGATTTTTAACGTCGACCAACCTCCGATATGCGATTTGCAAAATGTGGGGACCAATGGTGACCTGCCACTTGGCACTTCCCGATTCGCTGATGAAACATGCCACATCATCCAATATTGCCATGTGAGCAAGTCAAGCCTGAACTTTGACTTTCTCTAATTTCTGCATACGAGCTGAGATTTGAGTGTCATTCACACCATTGGAATTAGAATGATGAGCTCTTGGATATGAAGTTAATTTAACAAGATTCTGACACTTTGATTTTTTAGCCTAATTTGAGCACCTGATCGGCTGTAGACTCAGGCCTCTGTACACTCAGCTGTAGAGCCTCTTCATTGCTACAAAACTACAAATCACAATAATATAACCATAACACTGATATGGATCATAAAGTTGATTCTCTTCTTTATTACTTTACCCTATATATAGTATTACATCGAGGGTTACATCATCAAATACCATGGACTCCCTAAAACAAGCTACTATGGTCCAAAACCATTGACCCTTTACAAAAATAGTGCACTTTTACAAAATGGAGGGGCTTCGACCCACCCCAAAGTCCTTACACCACACGGTATATTCCAAGTAGTCCACTATGTGGTCCACTTCGAATTCCACTGCTCTGCTGCATGCTCCATTGTACGCTCCACTGTGTGCTACAATCCCCAAGATATAGAGTCTTTTCCGAAATCTAAACAAAGTTGGGTTGCGTCCATCAATTAGAGACATGTATTACAACTAAGTTCCTTGTTTTACATTATTTTTTATCAGAAGATCAGATTTATAATGTTGAGAATTTCACGGAGAGTACTTCTCTCAGCTTGGTTCCACTCTTTTCCCTTGATGTCAAACGGGGAGAGAAGGACTTGGTGTTTTGCAAGAGGTTGACATCAAGTCCAAAGGTGGAAATTGTTGGCATTATGGCTAATGTGTTTTCCTTAGTGTCAACCTAGATGTCAACTTGGTTCATGATCTTGTCACATTATGTCATCATGATGATCTTGTTGCACTTTAACACAGTTGGTAAGTGTGAAAACTTTATTTACCTAGAGAGGAGATGCAAGATTCTTAATGATCGTAAAGGTGTTGTAGAAGGTTTCACATGTTTTGAAATGGTTACAGGAGGATGGAAAAAGTTTGCAGCTTGAAGAATATGATGTTTTTGATACATACACTACTTCTATAAGATAAAAGCATGTGCATATGAAAATATTAAGAAAAAGAGTCGAGTACATGATGCTCAGTGCACAAAATAAAATACCACAGGATCTTTCCATGGATTTTTCCCATGGTAATCAATGGGTTTATGCGACATGGTCACACCTCAAATCCTATACACAAGGAGATGTGAGGTTGTAAGTGTGCACTTGAGAAATTATTTTGTGATTTGTTATGGAACAAGTGTGCACGAGGGTGCAAGGATTGAATATTAGATGGGTGTGTAGATCATATGCAGATTAAGGAGATAGTGTGAGGTAGAGATAGATTTGTTATTTGCAATGAATAACGAATCTTTATCCATGTGTTGCAGTGGTCAAATATTGAGTATTCTATAGATATGAATGTTCTGATATGGTGTATGGTCTATATTTCTTTTCTAACCTATGATATTGCTTCATATATGTTTTTTCTATGCAATAATGACCAATGCACATATATAATATGGATTGAAGGAAGTTTTATGGCAAAGATCATATGTTTTATCTTATAGAGTCTAATGATCATTTACTATTGAAGAGAAACAGTTATGAAAGAAGTCTTATAGCATCAACTTTGTGATCTTGTTTTCTTAATATGTCTAAGTGAAATTGGATGAGATGGACTGATTTTTTTGAGCCTATGAGTCTAGAGAGTAAGGTTTAGGGCACTTTATTGATTGTAGAAACAATTATTGATATTTGCATACAATGTTGTATTTGTTGCAGACAAGGTTTAATAATTAATTTTCCTGAGATATGTATGTTGCTTTTATTCCTAAATAATGCGTACATACATGAATCTGATTATAAACAATATTGTATAACATCTAAGTAAATGAACCTTGATTAATATTGCTTCTTGTTTTTTAATATGGTCATTTCTACTGGTTGATTGATGAATACCAAAGCTTGATGAAGTCATTGTGACGTATGGTCTATTTTCAAGTTTTGATGAAAAGCATGAGAATAATGATTTGGGATATGTATGTTATTATTATGCATAGGAAATGAATATATACACATATTTGTTTGATGATTATTGTGTGTATATTCTCATTCGGTTATGGATATAGTTTTGTTGTTGTAGAGATTAAGAATGTAGGGAAGAGGTGATGGAAATTAGATCACTACTTAGAAGGGGGGTGAATCAGTAGTGAATGCACTTATAAATTTGTCTCCAAATTGTTATTCTTTAATCCGGCATAACCTGAAATAAAAAATCATAGATCATAGAATCAAATATAAACATGAAAACATGAAATCAATCAACACAATGGACACCATTATTTCTAGTGGAAAACCCTCTCCATGGAAAAAGACCATGCGATAGTATTGCACTGCTCAAATATTCATTATGCTAAGCAAATTATTTACATAGAGTTACAACTGGCTACTATCAAATAGATATATATTTCTCATGTTGATCTACAAACTACCATCTGCTCGAAGCCACCATGACAACCGATCCTTGCTTGGGTATGTGTTATATTCTTTCCACTACTAGAAGTTGTCATTGTACAGTGCGTCAGGTGCAATGGGGGTGGCAGAAGCCCCCCATGTTGGGGGGTTTGCAGGGGGGATGTTATGAATCCATCTCACAATATAGAAGAAGAGATAGATCAACGACTTAAAAATAATCCTCTTCAAGGGGGCAACGTGCTTTACATTGCACAAATGGACAATTCTTTCATGATACAAATGACAAGACCAATATAGGAGTCTAAGGGGTCACAATATAATTAAAGTTGATATAACAATATAGGGACTACATGGGCACACCAATACAATAAGGGGGTTGCACTAATAACAATAAGGGGCTACACTAGTAGTATAGGGACCTAACATGCCCCTCTCCTCCAAAAAAGTGTTTTCCTCAAAGATTGAGTAGTTCTGGAAACTTTTGCGTAAAATTACCATCCTCCCATGTGGCGTCTTCAATGGCTAAGTTCTTCCACTTGATTAGATATTATGAAATTGATCGATTTTGTAGCTGTCGGGATCTTGATTCCATGACCGTTTCAGGTTCCGATATGATTTTTCCTTCCTCGTCAAGTTCTAATAAATTTTTTTGAACTGGGAGCTTGTTACCTATAACCTTCTTTAAGCATGAAACATGGAAAATTGGGTGCCCTCGGGAAGATACAGGAAGCTCCAATTTGTATGTCATAGTACCAATCTTTTGCAACACCTTGTAAGGACCATAGTACTTTGGTGATAATTTATTATCCTTCTAGCTTGCTTGAGGGAAATTTTTTGTATGGTTGTAGCCATAAAGATACCCAGTCGCCTACATCAAAACTTCTTTTGTCGCAATGTTGATCTGCCTATTGTTCCATTTGATTTTGTGCCAAAGTGTTCCATAAAGTGCCAATGCATTACAAGATATGATCGGATTCATTTATTCTTTCTTTGGGGTTGGTTCTTGGTGGATATCCTCTTCTTTTTTCGTTTCTTGGTCCTTATCTTTCTCCTCTTCATAATCTATGTAAAATAATTTCTTCTTAGCATAATTATGACTTTTAGTGTATTTGTTATCACAACTGTAACAAAGCCCTTTTTCTCTTTTTTCTTCCAATTGTTGTGGTGTCAACCTTGTAGGTCGGGGAAGGATAGGAGTAATAACACTTCCATCTTTATAATTGTGAGTGGTAGGATTCCTTGTTTCCATAATTTTTCTTTCAATTTTTCTTGCCTACCTAAATGCCTTCTCCAATGAATCAGGTTCCCAAAGACGAACCTCATGTTGAACGTTATCCTTTAAAGTCCTTATGAAGACATAATCATCTGCTTCTCTAGAATATCATTTACACTTATATTCAATTTTTGGAAGTCCTCATTGTTCTCTACCATTGAACTCTTTTGCTTGAGATTTATCAATTGGCTAAAGAAGGTGTTTCTCTTTGTATCCTGATAATGTGCTATCATTTCGTTCGTGAAAAATGACCAGGTGACAAGTGGTTTACAAGAACAAAGCCCTCTATACCATATAAATTGATTCAGTTATAAATATAAAGATGCAATACATACCTTTTGTAACAGTTTCACATCATGTAGATCAAAATATTGTTGCATCTGTAGTATCCAAGTTACTGGATCCTTGCCATCAAACTTCCTCATATATATTTTTCTTGCTTTTAGGAGCTCAATATTGAAACTCCTATAACTATGTAACATAAAATCTCCAAGTTATGAAATTTTTTCATTTGGTAGCCCTCTGAGTCCTCTTTCTAACCCCACAGGTCCTATCGATATTGGATTCTTCAAGAAAGCGTTATGCATAATCTCCCACGATGACCTGATTATATACTTGTTCAGTAGAGAAAACTTGTATGAAGTTCCACATGCTATTTTTTCGATCTTCAACCTTGAAAATGATACCCGAACAACTACAGTATATCCTCTTTTTGTCACATTTAACAAAAATTGAATCCAATAATTAGAGAGAAAGCTATGATGATTTTCCCACGGTCACCTGTTTCAGATGGAATTCGGGAGCCTGAAAAAACCCTAATTTTCTTAGATCATATCTTTGAAAGTATAGTGATACTAGATCTAAAATTTGGACACGAGGTGCATAAAGATTGCGAATCAAATGGGTTTTAATTTAAGCTTCTGAAACTTTGTATAAAAATAGTTATAAAATTCCACGATGACCTGTTTGAAGTAGCAAAACCCTAGAATCCAAACTCTGATACCAAATGTTATGAAACTAGCTCACAAATAGAAGAAGAGATAGATCAAAGACTTCAAAAAAACCCTCTTCGAGGGCGCAACCTCCTTTACATTACACAAATGAACAATGCTTCCATGATACAAATGAGAAGACCTCTTTTCTATATAGGAGTCTAAGCGGTCACAATATAATCAGAGACAACATAACAATAATATTGTAAGGGCACAACAATAACAATAGTGGGCTTCTATTGCGCACAATAATAACAATACGGGGACTACCTGGGCACAAAAATACAATAAGGGGGTTTCACTAATAAAAATAAGGGGCTACACTAGTAGTATAGAGACCTAACAGGGAAGTAGTCCCCCCTACATGGGGTCCGAGACAACGGCCTGAAAATATATATATATATATATATATATATATATATATATATATATATATATATATATATATATATATAGATATATAAAAGAAGAAGAAGAAGAAGAAGTATACCCAATAATAGTTGGACTCAAAATCTTCCATAAAGAGATTGGCAACAACAGGGGACAGGGGGGAACCCATGGCGACACCATAGGTTTGCTCGAAGAACTCCCCTCAAAACTGAAAAAGGTGGAAGTGAGGCAGATCTCAACCAACCTGGCAGTGTCAGGGTCAGTTCCATCATCGGAAATTTAGGGAAGCTATTGAGATTGAAAAGAGACCCAACAATCTCAATAGAGATGATGGCTGGAAAATTAGTAGGTGCTGGGTCCCAGCACTTTCTTCTTAGTCGTTTTTCTTGTCTCTTATTTTTATTATTATTTTTATTTTTATTATTATTATTATTTATTAATCCATTACTATTATTTATTAAACAATTACTATTAAAAATGCAAATAAGAAACTATTAAACAATTACTTTATTTATTAAACAGTTACTATTATAAATACAAATAATAAACTATTACTAAATTACTAAATACTATTATTTAGTAATCGTTTTTTCTTTTTCTTGTCTCTTATTTTATTTTTATTATTATTTATATTTTTATTATTATTATTATTATTTATTTATTTATTTTTAATAACTTAATTCTATTATTATTATTATTATTATTATTATTATTTATTTATTTAATAACTTAATTATTAATTATTAATTAATTATTTATTTATTTATAAACTATTACTAAATACTATTATTTAGTAATATAATAAACGATTACGAAATACTATTATTTAGTAATCGTTTTTCTTGTCTCTTATTTTATTTTTATTTTTTATTTATATTTTTTATTATTATTATTATTTATTTATTTTAATTATTATTTATTTATTTATTTATTTATTTTTAATAACTTAATTCTATTATTATTATTATTATGTATTTATTTATCTTTAATAACTTAATTCTATTATTATTATTGTTATTATTTTTATTTATTATTTCCAACATTCTTTCATCTTAATAACCCATTTATATGTTTATTATAAGGAAAGGTCCGTTATTACTTTTAATATTTTTAACTAATAATATCAATTTTTAATTATTCTTACATTTTTATTTTATTTTATTTTATTAATTAATTTTAATTTTATTTATTTATTTATCCGTTATATAACCACTTTCCTTTTAGTTTTTAATACCTCTAACTAACTATAATTATTTTATTTTATTTTCTAATCCTTATTTCCTCTTTTTATTTATTTATTTGATTATTTAATTTATTTATTCTATTGTTCTAATTTATTTATTTATTAATTCTAACTAATTAACCCATTAATTTGTTACATATTTATATATTATAAGAGAAGTTCCATTACGTAACTACTTCCCTTTAGTTTTACCTAACTAATGATACCATTTATAATTTGTTTTTATTTTTTCATTTATTTATTTATTTATTTTATACCTAATATAACTAAATTTGACCTTGCTCCTTAAGTCAACTTTTTACCCAGGTAACCGTTGGTGTCTCTGCTCTAGCTATTTAAACAGGTTAAGCTGGATCTGTTTTTCAACTTTTCCTGACGATGAACCACACTGGTTGGTTTGAAACGCGTCGACAAATGGTTTCTCATGTGATTTCCGCCGAAAAATCTATCATAAACTAGTAAATTACATGTTTTTTTATTGAATATTCACCTACATTCTATACATATGAATTTTCAAACCAGAATAGTTGCCTACAACACTATATATAGGAAAAATAGTAAATCCTTAAAAAATACTCTGACAGAGGTACTCAGGGTTGGAGCCTTCAGTGAGGGAGTAGTAGCTTCCTTCTAGTGGTGGCCAGTAAATCTCAGGAAGTAGGAGCTTCCTTCTAGTTGGATCTAGAGAAACTAGAGCATGTGGTGGCCTTCGACAAGTAGTAGCATACACACTAGTAAGAGTATGTGTTAGTGAAAAATGTAAGAAGATTTTCTTAAAAAAGAAGAAGATGATGACAAAACAACAACAATGGTGGTTTTCTCCAAAATTAGGTTTCCACCTAAAAATCTGGTGTTCATATGTGTTATCTATTGATCTGTTTCTCTTTGTATTTATTTCATGTTGCTTGTGATACATTGTTGCTCTGCTAACTCCGTTAATAATTGATGAAAATTGTGAAAAGATAAGTAACCAACATATCCACAGTTTGTGTTCATTAAAAGAGCGTACACACACATATTGCCTGAAGGAAAGTCGCGTATAAATTTATGCATGAACATTTGAAGATTAATTGAAATGAAATATTGATTCAACCCCTCCACCCAAGTATATCTAACAAGGAGAGCATTGCTCGTGTGTGTCCTACATGGAGAGGGTTGCTATCAAAGAAGGGGAAACTTTAAAATTTTGTTTGTGGATTAGCTATCATGTATGATGCCATATAGAAAACATGTTAATGCTGAGGAAAAATTATAGAACTGCCACAATTCATATCTCTAGCCATAGGTAAGTCTGGATCACTGTATCAAGATCCAACATTGTATGAAAGAATTTTTTGTTAAATCCAACGGTTAGTGTGTGAAGAAGCTAGTCACTGGAGATTTGTACATGTGCAACCACCATGAAAAATTGTGTACATGAACCCTTTGGAAATTATCTGCATGTAACCTCTAGAAGCTTTGAATCCTCATCATGTGAGTTTTTCAAAAGCTAAAAAAACCCAATTTCAAATCTTGGAGAAAGCTTGTTGGAGAGTATGAGTAAAAATCCAAATTTGATGTCTTAATATTATAAGAGATTTTAAAAAGTGTGTGGTGGTGTTATTATTAAAACAAATTTTGAGGTGTGGTGATTATTGTTTAAAAAGTGCAGGGTGTTTTTTAATGGTGAAAAGGAGTTTATGTTAGTGGTGAAAGGATTTTTTTATTAAAGATTTTATATTCGGCCTTCAATATATTTGAAGATTGAATATATTTTTTGTCATCATGTCAAATCCTTTGGCTGATACTGGAAATTTAAGTTGTCAATAGTGTTGGAAGATTATCATTCACAGACAATTGTAAGTGGGAATGAGACCAAAGCCAATGTTGCTACCTCTATTTCAGATTGGGAGAAACAAGAACTTAAAGTGGAGGTGATGTTGTGTATGTCTGTAAAGGACAATATAATTCCTCACACCAGAGATTGCAAGACATCAAAAGAAACATGGGATGTGCTCAAGGTTTTATACGAAACAACAAATACAAACATACCTTATTTTTGAAGATTAAGTTTTTGTCTATAAAAATGGAAGCAAATGAAAATATAAGCAATTTCATTTCCTGTGTCAAATATCTAAGTGATAAGTTAGGTGATATTGGTGAAAAGGTGTCCAATACTGACTTGGTCACCATCATAGTAAAAATGCCTAGTGCAAGATTATCAAATTTTTATTTCAAGTCTTTCAACTAGAGAGAAACCCCCTATGTCTATTGAAATGACATGGTTTCTTATCCAAGAGGAAGAGAGGACGATGAACTTTGATTTGGGCTCTAATATTTCATATTTAGCGTTGGTAGCCAAGGGTGAACAATCATTTAGAGGCAATCCATGGGATAAGAACAAAGGATGCAAGTTTCAAGCAAAAGAGAAAGGTACAACACAATCTAAATTTCTAACTCATGATAAGAGAAACAATGATTGTTATTATTATGGAAAACTTGTGCACCACTCTAAAGATTGTTATAAAAGAAAATATAATGAGTCTAAACAAATAAACATAAAGTGTAATGGAAATTTTGTGGACAAAGACACCTCAATTAGCAATGAATTTAAAAATATTAGATTGTTTATTTCTAATGTTGCATTGTCTATGAAGATTGATGATGTGAATGCTTGGTTCATTTATTCTAGTGCATGACTCCATATTCTTGTAATAAGAATTGGTTTGATGAATATTATGAGAAAATTGTTGGAACATATGTTTATCTAGGAGATAACATATCACTTAAATTTCAAGGCTATGGAGTAATATATGTGAATTTTCCTAATGGACAACAAAGACAAATCCATAATGTGATGTATGTTCTTGGTATCAACATGAATTTAATTTATGTTTCTACTATTGTTGATCAAGATTTAAAGGTGGAATTTGTTAAATCATAGTGTATTGTTAATGGCATCTTCAACAATGCAAGAAAATCGATTATGGAATCAAAAGTATGGGCATTTAAATGGAAATGTTTTAATTTTACTTTATAAAAAAACAATGCTTGAAGGTCTTCCTATCATGATGAATGATCATGTTGAATGTGAAGCATGTGCACTTGGAAAGCAACATAGAGAGGAATTTATTGTACATAAAGAGAAAATACACAGGGAAATACTTGAATTCATTCATATTGATGTCTGTGGACCTATACAAACTAGATCTCTTTGTGGAGCATGGTATTTTCTTAATTTTGTTGACAATAGATCTAGGTATAGATGGGTTTATTTCATGAGTGATGTTTTTTATTACTTTAAAGAATTTAAAAATATCGTGGAAAAACAAACTGGAAAATGCATCAAAATTCTCATATCTAATCAGGGTGGAGAATATAAATCAAGAGAATTTAATCAATATTGTAAAAGTAGTGGGATTCTACAACAATTTACAGTGCAACATACACTTCAACAAAATGAATCAATATTGTAAAAGTAATGGGATTCTACAACAATTTACAGTGCAACATACACTTCAACAAAATTGACTTGTTAAGAGGACCGTGCACATAGTATGCTTCAAGGTAAAAATGTCTTTAATGATTTTTGGGTTGAAGCTATTAATAATACTACTTATTTCAAAATATAGGAGTTTAACCAAAAGTTGAGATCTTAGAACACGTTTCAAAGCATTTTATGGGTATAAACCAAAAGTAAGCCATTTAAGAGTTTTTAGATGAAAGGCAATTGCTCATATTCCAAAAGATGAAACAAGAAAACTTGATGCAAATTCAATTAAGTGCACATTTATTTATTATTGTGATGCTAAAAAAGCATACATGTTGTTTGAGCCTAATTCTCGTAGATTAATTGCAAGTAGGGATGTGGTGTTTCATGAGAATGCTAATGAAGGTGATAAAATGAATAATACTAGTGTATGGAATGATACTAATGATTATATCAAAATATGTATAAGTGTTGAACAGGAATAGGAACATGCGGAAGTTCAAGAGCAAGAAGCGTCAAGTAGTCATGAAACTCCAAGAAGAGGAGAAGAAAACGAAAGTAAGAAAACTCCAAGAAGGTAATCGTGTCAAATTCAGGCACCTATAAGCTATAAGGATTATGCATGATGTGTCATGTAATAAATGTTGTAGAACCTTCAAGTTATGAAGAAGCTAAAGAATATAAAGAATGGAGAGATGAAATTAATGAAGAATATGGCTCTATAATGAAGAATGGCACATGGGAATTAAGAAAATTGCCTAAAAATAAAGTTCCCATAGATGTAAATGGTTGTAGAAATCCAAGTTATTGCTAACGACAATATTGATAAGTATAAAGCTAGATTGGTTGCAAAAGGTATTCACAAAAAGAGGGAATTCATTATGAATATACTTTTGCATATGTAGCTAAGTTGAACACAGTTAGAATCATGATTGCATTAGCTACAAAACATAACTGGAAAATGCATTAGTTAGATGTGAAATATGCTTTTTTGAATAGTGACTCTAAGAGAAGAAGTTTATTTGGTTTAGCCTGAAAGGTTTGTAAAGAAGGAACATGATCATCTTATTTGAAGGTTAACGAAATCTTTATATGGCTTGAAGAAAGCACCAATATCTTGGCATGTGAAAATTAATTCTTACTTTTATGCGAATGGTTTTGTGAGAAGCAAACGTGATCCTAACCTGTGCATCCAAAAAGATGAAGATGGGAATATTAATATCTTTATATGTTGGTGATATTATCACAATAGGTAGTGCATCCAAGTTGAATTAAGAAATTAAAAGAAAGATGTCATAGGTATTTGAGATAAAGGATCTTGGTGAATTGCATTATTGTTTAGGTCTTGAAGTTTGGAGGGAATCTAGTATGACACTCATCACACAAAACAAATATAAAAGGGATGTCCTTAAAATGTTCAATATGATTGAGTTCAAGACAATATCTACTTGTAATGTGTTTTTTTGATTCATCCCATCCATATTGATTTGAAGATTGATGTTTTGAACCCTCAACTAAGGCTCGTCATCAGGATTGATGAGCCTCGGTTGAGGGCTCGAAACGTCGATATTTGATTTGAAGATCGACGTTTCGAACCCTCAACTGAGGCTCATCATCAAGATTGATAAGCCTCAGTTGAGGGCTCAAAACCTTGATCTTCAAATCAATATGGATGGGATGAATACAAAAAACACATTAAAAGAAACTAAGAATCCCATAAATCTTAAATCTGAAACAATATCTACTCTTTAGAATAGAATGCTAAATTGTATAGTGATAATGAAACTAAAGAGATGAACAAAACCTTGTCATCAACTTGTGGGAAGTATGAACTACCTCACCACTACTGGACTAGATATAGCATATTCTATCAGCATCCTTAGTTAGTTCATGGCTAAGCTTTATGAAAGCCACTAGAAAGTAGCAAAGAAAGCCCCTTGATATATGAAAGGAACACTTAATTTTGGTATTATGTATACTGATGAATATGATGTAAAGTTGGAAAGGCTTTTAGATTCATATTGGGTTGGAAATCTTGATGACAAAAAATCAACCTCTGACTATGCATTCAAGATAGGACTAAGGATTGTATCATGGGGTAGTAAGAAAGAGCCAATTGTTTATTTTTCATCCACATAAACTAAATTCAAATCCTTGGTTAGTGTCATGGGGACTTCATTAGGGGAGAAATATCATACCCCATGCATTCAAATTGGGGGATATTTATTGAGGAAAATATAACATAATATATTGGGGGATATATGGGGGGTAAAGGGTCTTTATATTGATAGGTATTTAAAATGGAGCTCAAAGTTAATGAAAAAATATAAAAGGGTATAAAAACTGTTAATGAAAAAATGGATACCTACAATATTTAGCGAAAGTAGGGGTTTTTAAATTGGTAACATGTATTGGGTTCATATTGGTAGTTGTGTATCTCCCAAATTTGCTTGTATTTCCCTAACTCCACCAGCTTAGAGTTTAGGCAATCCAATATTTGTAAGGTAGACTTTCGTCCTCTTTTCTTGAATTCGTTGCCACTTTCTTCCCATATTTTGTTATAATAGTATGAACTCCCAACTGCATCTTGGACTTGGCTTTTTGAAGTTTCATAGCCAGAATACTGATTTGCTTGTCAAGAATGGTGTTTATTGCATTCTGGTGACATGTATCTTCCATAGTGATGAGATCTAGTCCTTCTAGATCAGTGAAATCATCTTCTTCTATCATGGGGGTGTCTTCATCTTGGGGTTATAGGTACTTTTAGTCTGGGGATTCAGTAATTTCCGGTCCTTTACCTTTATCCACTAACACTGGTTAGTCCCCTATTGAACTAGGTTCCACATCTGTTTGTTTCTTAACATTTTTTAGGGTTTCTTCCAGGAGGTCCTCCAACACTTCAAAGTTGTTGTTGGTTACTGGTCACTTGGGAAGCATGGAGGGCCTTACTTCTTTGTGTGTCTTCTTTTGGATGGGATACTTGTGAAACCTTCCGCTTTGGTGGATCTAATCCTCATTTCCTTTTTCTTGGGATCGTTGAGGGGAAAATCCATAAATAAGTGTCCATTTTGGTGGCATTTTTCGCATCTAAACAGAACATGCTCATAGTCTATCATTTGGAGCTAGACTTTGTCTTCTGATTCAAGAGCTATGGATTCATGGAGAGAGCCAACAATGTCCATATAAATGCACATCGGTGTGTAGGTTGTGTAGAAGCCTTGAAACATCTGTTCAAAGTGGCAAACAAACTTCCCCAAGTTATTTCCTATATCACATAGGGTTTCAGGGTCATAGTACTTGTAGGGTAGAGGGTAGATTCAGATCCATACCGAAGCCAAACAAAAGTCCTCCTTTTCTGAGATAAAACATGACATCCATTATCGCATGTATAGTCTCGTTGAGTTTAGGAACTATGGGTCACCCTCCATTACAGATTTGAGGTCTTCTTGGTGCATGAAAGTCACTGTTAAAAAGTCGTTGGAGCGAAGCTTGATGTAATAATGGGATTTTGGTTTCCTTCTTAGGGCAATCTAATGTTGGAGCATATTATCCATTGGTCAAACCCCGCTGAATTTACAAATCAACACGTGGTCTTGCATGTATCAAATGTTGTTATTTAACCTAGCTGGGGGGATGTGCAGCCTTGGAATCTTCTCAAACTCAATCTTACAAGTACTCGTATTCATCTATTCAGGTTTAGGGCCTGCATGGGGTTTCAACATTTTTGCATTGCTAGATATGGCCATTTACAGGTTAGGTTATGCAATTTATGTAGAGGGGCTAGAGGGTTTCAGGTCAGATGTCGCATAAGCACTCACATGACACAGGAGAGTGGAGGAGCCTAGGGCTCCTTCCCAAGGGACATTATACCTTCTTGAGCTCAACAACAAAGGCGTTTAGGGAGAGAAAGAGTGTGATGGAAGAGCCAAGGGTGCAGAATCGGTTACAGGTGGGAGGAGAGCATGGAGATTTTTTCCTTATATATATATATATATATATATATATATATATATATATATATATATATATATATATATATATATATATATATATATATATATATCGAGAGAGAGAGAGAAAGATAATAAAATTTAATCAAATAACAAAATTTTATTTTTTGTATTTTTAACTTTAAAGATAATGTTTTATTTAAGTAATTAATTTTATTATATTTATTATCAAAAAATATTTAAAATATAGATTAATTTAAATCAAAAAACAAAGAAAAAACAAAAAAAATCTTATTTGATAAATAGAGGCTCATCTTGAACAACCATATTCATTATGTCAATCTTAAGCTCATAATTTGTTTATTTATTGGTTTAGGTTGTTTTATGTTTTGGAGTTTTTTGTGGTATATCTTTTGTTAAATTTGTTCGAAATTTAAAAAGCATTTTAAATAACAAAAATTCAAAATAATTTGAAAATGTATTTCTCTAAATTCCGAAGAAATAACTTCAAAACATACAAAATTAGAAAATAACGTTTTTATTATTCAAAATCATAAAAAAAAAATCATAATAAATATGCTACCATTGCAATTATTAAAAGCTTATTCAATGAAAAAAAATGAAAAAAATAAAACCTAAATTATCTACTTGGTGGCTTTTTATGGTTTTCTAGGTTTTTTGTTTTTCAAGGTTTTCTTATGGCTTTTTGTGGGGTTTTACGTTTTTTTTTTTTGTTTTTAATGGTTTTCTTGGTGGTTTCCGTGGTTTCTTTTGTGGTTTTCATGGTTTTTGTATGGTAGGTTTTCATTGCAAATTAATTTGTATTTTTTGCAAGAAAAAATAATTGAAATAGAGAAAAATGATAGGAAACCTACCTTGGCCTACAGACAGTGGTTGGTTTGATCTTCAGGGACGTTGGTGGGGTTGATGCTCCATCTCCCAAACTCTCTGTCGAGCTCCAAAACCCTCGGTCAAGCAATTAAACGCCTCAATCAAGCAGTTGTTTGCCTTGTGGGTTGCAAAAATAACTTGGAAAACCACAACCACAACTTTTAAAGCCAAATATAGGGTTGATCAAGCTCATGTGTTAACTCAGGTTACACAGGAGATCGAATAAGATTTTTTTTAAATGCTCAATCGAGCTAGGTCTAAACCCTTAATCAACTCGATCAAGTGCTTAAAATTTTCTCTATCAAGTGCCTAAAATGGCTTGATCAAGCTCCCAAATTTCTCAAGCAAATGCCTAAAATGGCTTGATTAAGCTCCCTTTTTTCACCTAAATGTGCCCTCGCTTTTCCAAAAAGTGTAACCCAACTCCATGCATAGACACCCCCTAACCCACCAACAATTTGTAATGATACAATGGGCATGGGTAAACCTACTATGTAAGAAGCTCGCTCCTTCAACAACATCCTAGATCTGTTTGCTACAACTTTAGATATGGAAATAAATAAAAGTAAATCACAAGTATTTTTTTCAAGATGCCCTTGGCGGTCCAACATCATGTGGCATATGTCATGGGGATTTAGATTAGTAATATTCTATCTAAATATTTAGGATCTCCCTTAGCAAATAACTCTCTTGAATGGATCTTATGGGAATATCTCATCAAAAAATTCCAAAATTAACTGGTTAGTTGGACTTTCAGCTCCTTGAATATGGTGAGGAGGCTAGTTGTGCTAAAGACAATACTCTAATCCCTCCCATATATCTACATTAAAATTTGATGGATCCAATGTCTATATTGCAGGAACTCCAAAGAATATAAAGGTCATTCTAATGGAGAAGAGCTAGATTAAAATGGAAGTGGTCGCTTGTTGCTTGGGACAAATTTTATAGACCAAAAATCGAGGGTGTATTGGGGTTGTGTGACCCATCCATTGTGGCGACAAATTGGTTGTGAATATCTAGTGGAGGTGGTTATAGAGGGGTTAGGATCTCTAGAAACGAATTTGGAAAAGTAAGTATGCACCCCACACTCCTCAATAAAACCTAATAAGGTTGAATACATTGCCCCTAGGTCATGAATCTGGAACTTGGTAAGAAAAGGTATGGATTTGATTCAAAAGCACTACTTTTGGGAGATAAAAAGTGGATGGAGAAAATTTTTCTTAGGGGATTCCTACCAACAATTGCCAAAAATAGGGGAGAAGGCTGATATGGAATGGTTAAGACAACAAAAGAAATCCCAAGAGAGAGTAGTGATAATTGACTATTGGAAGGAGGGGGCGCTATACTAGAATTAGCATGAATGGATCATGATGAACAACTGGAACCCTAAGAGAGACATGATGATATGGTAGAAATTATGGAGTAGCTTAAAAAAATAGAAGATTCTCTTATTCAACATAGAGGACATACTCTGGTAGGCATATCAATCTAGAGGCACCTTCTTCGTGAGTGAAGCTTATCAACAAGAAACAACATATCAAGATAAACAAAGAGATGAGGTTTGGTTTAAAATATAGAAACAAAAGGTATCGCCAAAAATATCTATTTTCCTTTGGCTTCTACTTCAAAATAAATCACTAATGTGTCAGAATATTAAAAAGAGAAGTTATTAAGGACCCTCTAGATGTCACTTATGTCTAATTCACTTAGAAATAAGTCTTTGTTTTTAGTTTCTCTGTGGGACTATGGAACAAATTATCAGATCACTTTCTGAGAACAGACAAATATCCAACAAGTATATCTAATAACATAATCAGATGAATATCTCAAGGTTTCTCCAATCCATTTCTTAATCAGATTTAGATATTGTTTTCTGGATACATATTATGGTGAATATAGAAGGAGCGCAATAGAATAACTTTTAAATGGAATTATAACTCCCTAGACTCCATCCAACATTCCATAGTTAAGTGAATTAAGGAATCAAATTTAGCTTTGGCCTAGTCTGCTCAAGATTGGAAAGCATACCATCATGAAGCGAGGATTTTAAAAGAATGGATCCCCTCTCCAAATAATGTGATTCAACCCTCTCCCCCCCCTCTCTGGTTGAGCTTCTAGCCCTGGTAATTAATACCCTTCCCCACCTAAATTCCTAAAGATAAATTTTGATGGGGCAGCAAAAGGAAATATGTGGCCTACATGATATGGAGGGATAATCCAAGATCATAGAGGCCTGCAAGTGTCATTTTATGTGGAGCAATTGGTATTAATAGTAATAATTTTTCAAAATTAATGTGTCCTCACATGGGTTTTGAACATGCTCAGGCATTGAGCTTCCTAGATTTTGATGGAAGAAGATTTTGAAGTTACAACGAATATGGCCTCGAACCTCTAGAATGGTTCCAACTTTCATAAGGTGTCTTCAAGTTGGAGGCTGGAGTGCCTTCTAGAGTAGGCTTCCTCCCTCATTTCTAATATTATAGGTCTAATCCTTAGCCATTTTAGAAGAACTTAGAACAAAGTAGTTGATCTCCTCGCAAACTATGGATGTTAGGAATTCTATGAGTAGGTAGCTTCACATTGGGATCTCTTACTAGATTCACTTTTGAAGAGGGCTTGCTAGCAATTAGTTTAGAAAAATTACATAGCCCCAAATGAGGTGACTAACATGGTAGAGGCAGGATGGAATGCCACCACCCCACCTGGAAAATACATCGAGGGATGTGGTACCTACCATAGATGGAGTTTAATGCTATTGATCCACACCTTCAGTGGAAAATGTGTGAGAGTTAATGACACCAACGACAAGGAGGAGAAGGTAGACTATGGATGGAATGAACTGTTGGTTCATTCATGTGATGGAAGGAGGGGAAGTAATGGAAATTAGTTAGATAAATTTACAGCAAGGTAATGTTGGCGGTCAATTTGAAAAATGAAGCCAGGTTGTAGTTAAGGTTACCATCCCCCTGCCAATGTTTAGAGTGAGTTTACTTGGGAGAAAATTGGAGAAGGCCTGCAAAGGGAGCCACCTCCCACCCCACCATTTTGGCCTCTGTAGGATTTTGGTTCTCTGTTTCAGTTGTCATGGTCACGTTGGTCACTTTTTCAATGAGTTCTCAACCATAGGGGACAAACTTTTCTCCCAATTGCTAGGAAAAGCATCAATTGGAGGGTAAACTTCCTTCATTTCTAGTCCCTGATTTTAGTATTTTTTCTTTCCCAATTGCAATATTGTCAATGAACAGAGAGCATAAAGAAGGTTTTTAGCTTTTTTCCTAAGTCAAGAGGTGAGGGGATGCTTGTTATGAGTCTATCGCTTTGGAATCATGGTTTTCATCTCGAGCCCTCAAGGTTGTTTCTCTGCTTGTAATTTTAATTTTTTTCCTTCTAGGGTGAATTAGTTTCTCTTGGAACTAGCTTAGACTACAAATGGGACAAACTCTATGAATTATGAATGAAGCCCCTATGTTGGAATCTTTGGAATTATGAGAGAGTGTGGTGTTTGGGTTTTATTATCCCTTCCCTTGGTGGGTTGGTCTATGTGGTTTATTATTGATCGTTCCCCTCACCTAGTTTGAACAATCCTAAGAATTGTAATAAGATAGGGTGGGTAGCAGGGCTAGAAATTTTTTGTTTGCAAAAGGTAGGGTATTTTGTGAAAAATTTTGCCTACTCTAGCTCTATTATTGGCTCTTTTGGAGCTAAAATCTATCCTTTAAATGGTGTCCTCATCCCAATGTTGTCTCTTATTTGGTTAATTTCTTGTTTCATTGTCTCTTTTTAGCCTTCGTAAAGGACTTTGGTTTTTAGTGGTATTATTGTGTTGTGGTGGAGGCTAGTTGATCCTTAAATTTCCATGGATATTCCACTGGACAGTTTGTCACAACACATCTGATAATAAAAGAATGCATAATTTATACACTATTACAATTTTATTAAAACCCTAGATCTGTAATTTAACTGTAATTAGTGCATGCATGCGAATGGAAACTTATTAGAGAAGTAGAGAACGCAAAAATAAGCTCACACATACACATAAGACACAAGATATGCTTTGGGAAACCATTTCGAGACAAAACCCAGCTAGAAGGTGAGGTTGCTTTGTTCTCTTTCTCTATCTAGAAGATAAGGTTGCAAGTAAAAAGAAGTAATGTTTGTGGCCCGCAAGACGCTACAGTGCACATATCCTCTTTGTGTGCTCTACCTCCTATCTCTCCTGGCTATCTTTGCTCAACTATAGAACAAGATTCTCTCAAAAGAATGGAATGCCTCTTCCTCCTAGTGGCTCAGTTATAACATAGTTCGATAGCCTACTAGTGGTTAAGTTTGACTACATAAGCTCTTAACTATAGTTAGCCTACTAGTGGTTAAGTTTGACTACATAAGCTCTTAACTATAGTTACAATAAAGACTCTTCTAGAGGCTTTAACATAAAAGACATGTGGCTAGCACTATTTCCATGAATAATGGGGGCTGACGTGACATCTTCCCAAACTATAGGTGTGAAAATAGGAAGGTCAGCTTATGAGTGGCATAACTTTTGCATACAAACTCTAATTGAAGTGCTTCTTGCGTCGTTGGAAAGATCTCTGTGTGTGGAACAACACGAGAAGGTGCAACTCTAAAGCAGAAAAGTTTTAACCCCAAAAAATGTCATTTGATGCCTTAAAACATTCCTGGAAGGTTTTAGACCCCGTTTCTCCAAACTTGGTCCCGCCAATAAAAACAGTCCCATGACCTAATTCCTCCACTTTTTCTACTCCAAATGCATCAAGATGGATGAAAACAATCAAATGATCCTATCCAAATCACACCTCCCCATTTTCGGAGGATTTTGTTCCCCAAAAGATTTTACAGAATGAGGTGAGGAATGTTTTCCTTCACCTTCTCTCTGGTGTACCACTTAGGTATGTTTGGAAGTTGTCCCTTCAACCCAATATGCCAAAGGTCATGCTTCCCATGTCTTGTAGTTCTTGACCTCTTCTGAAAAACTGTATCTTTTGTCAATTTTTCCTGTGTCTGGTGCCAAAACCTCCACATAGGGTAGGGCCTGATCCTCTTCCTGATCTAGCATGGAAGGCTCATAGAGTTTAAAATTCTCTACATTCAAAACTGAGTAAATGTGCATGTATGGTGGTAAACTAATTTGACAGGCATTATCACCCACCTTTCAAGTATCTCAAAGGGACCATACCTCAAAGCCTTGATTTTCTTACCAGGTCCATGCAGCCTCTCCTTGATCAATTATAGCCATACTCTGTCTCCCACCATGAATGATTTCTTTATTATGTACTAATCATTCTTGGACGTATACTTCTCTTGCAACTTATGCAGTGTTTCCTATACCACTAGATGGTTCTGCCTAATCTTCTTTATAAATTTTTCAACCCTCAAAACATCTCCTATAAGATCTTCCCTCACTCATCCTTGTTTCCCATATGTAATATCCAAAGGTGAACGTGGAAAATATCCAAAACTTGTATCAAATGGGGATTTTCCTGTAGAAGTGTGGACTACTTTGTTGTAAGAATATTGTATATATACCAGATTTTCATCCCAGGTCTTCGAATGCTTCTAGTTGTATCCCCTCAGAAGTTATACAAAAGTCATGTTAACTACTTCTATCTACCCATCTGTCTGTGGATACAATGTTTTATATCTCTTCAATTTTGTATCCATCTTCTCCCACAATGTAGTCCAAAATGCATTGAGAAATCTTGTATCCCTGTCTAAAACAATGCTCCTTGGTGTTCCAAAGTGCACCCAGACCTGTCCAAAGATCAATTTTGTTGCTTCTTTTCTGCTGATGGTATTTTTACAGGGCATCAAAACACACATCTTGTTGAACCTGTCAACTACCATGAACAGGTAGTCATGTCCCTTCCTAGTTGTCTGTAGACCCCCCACTAAGCGCATGGAAATTATTTCCCAAGGACAAATAGGTACATGTAAGGGATGATATAAACCATGTTTCCTATTGCTAGGCTTATTGGTACAACAAAACGTGCATCCTCTTATGAACCTAGCTACCTACTCTTTCATCTTGGGCCAATACACATACCTCTACAAGTTAACCATGGTCTTCCCTACACCAAAGTTCCCTACAACCTTAGAGGTGTGAGCTTCTCTAATTAGTTGTAGTCGCTCACCTTTAGGAACAAATAACTTATCTAGCATGTAGAGTAACCCATCCTAGAGATGGTATTCAATGGTGTTGTCACCATCGTGCACATGACTTTGACTTTGCAATTGATGATACACCTCCTTGAAGTCCTCATCTTCTGAATATGCCTCTCTGTATGCATCATGGGTGAATGGATCCATGTGCATGAGAGTCCCCAAAGTTGTGATCTTTGATCTAGGTGTCCTTGACAACATGTCGGCCAATTTGTTTGTGTTGCCCTTATTACACTTTATCACCACATGAAATTGTTGTAAAAACCCAATCCACTTGTAATGCTTGGTTTGTTATAGCTTACTCAGGGCCTCCAAGAACTGTAATGGTTGGTGCTTTGTGTGGATTACTGTCACATTTCCCATCAGATAGTTCTTCCACTTCTTCACATCTTGCACCATGGCATATAGCTCCTTATCATAGGTAGGGTAGTTAAGAACTGCCCCATGAAATACTTCAAAATGGTAGAAAATGGGCCTTCCTCCTTACATCAAGACAACTCCCATAACATACCCACTCGCATCTGTCTCCACTTCAAAGGGTCATTACAAGTTTGGTAATGAAGGAACTGGTGCTTGGCTGATCCTCTTCTTTGGCTCCTCAAAAGCCTTCTTCTGAAATTTTCTCCACTGGAAAAGCTTACCACTTTCTTTTATGGTGTGGAGCGGTGCTACTACCACTGAAAATGAGGCTATGAATTTCCTCAGGTTCTGTGCTTCCCTAATGAAACTCTTGACCTCATAAGCATTAGTAGGCATCAGCCATTTCATGATGGCTTCCATCTTGGAAGGATCTATCTTCAGTTCTCCTCCACCGATCACATAGCCCTAATACACTAAGGACTACTGCACAAACAATTCTTGAGATTTGTTGGAAGTTGGTGCTTCTTCAATGTTTCCAGCACCTTCGTCAAATGTGAAATATGCTCCTCCCAAGTAGCACTATATACTAGTATATCATCCAAACAGACAATAACAAATGAATCTATAAAAGGGCGCAATACATCATTTATTAATATCATAAATGTAGTTGGTGCATTACATAGACCAAATGGAATAACTAACCACTCATACAAACCTTACTTGGTTTTGAATATGGTCTTCCATGTATCCTCTTCTTTGACGCGAACCTAGTGATATCCAAACTTCAAGTCCAACTTAGTGAAGTACTTTTCTTGATATAATTGATCTAACAGATCATCTATCCTAGCCAAGGGATATCTATTCTTGAGCATGATTTTATTTAACGCCCATAATCTATACACATCTGCCAAGTCCCATCCTTCTTTGGCACAACGATAATGGGTGACCCACATGGTGATGTACTTGGTTGAATGACACCCTATCCAGCAATTGTTGCAATTGTTTCTTCACCTCCCTTGCTTCTATAATAGACTTCCTGTACAACCCAATATTTGGCAATGGGGAGTTTGGTAACAATTGGATCTCATGTTCCACTTCTCTCTTAGATGATAAACCTTTGGGCTGTTGGAACACGTCCCTATATTCCTATAAAAACTCCTCCAATTGTTTTTTCTGTTTCGTAGTACACCCTTCCAAGGATGCCTTGCCTCTTATTGACTCCTCTTCAGATTGACTTTCTCTTAAAAGAAAAAAAACATACTTCTTGCTGGAATGGATCAATTTCTTGGCTTGGTTGGAACTTACCAGTGAATTTTTTTACTTTCCTTTGTGCATGTTGATGATAAACAATTTTCCATCCTTGACAAGTCAGTATTGATTATCCCTCCTCATGAATATTGCATCACGTATGTACATGTATGGACTCCTAAACATGACTCCACATAAATCAAGTGGAACTAGGGACTGCTATAAATAGGAAGGGACCCAGAAATGCTATTTTTAGAACTTTCTATTTTTAGCAGTTTGACCTCTCACCCAATGTGGCCAATGACCTCACTTGCCAAACTGCTATTTTTAGACATGCTATTTTTAGCAGGTCTATTTTTAGCACATTCTAAATTTAACATTTCTTGTTGCACACTTTTCAACACTCCCTCTCAACAAGAAAGGCTTTCTCTCGAACCCGGTCCTGTAACTCTGGAATGTTCTGCATGCAACACATCTACCCAGTCCACTCGCTCCAACAACACTTGGAACAAAAACACTCCCAACCGACCACTCTGTTGGGCTAAGAACATACTCTAATGTTGAAGCTCTACCTACTGCTGACAAGTGCTCCCTCTCTGACATCTACGCTACTGCAATATCTCCATGCATCTCACACCATTGTACACCTCTCTGTGCCACCTAGCACTGTGAAAAACACTTGTGCCTATCGCATTGCTGCAACTTGCTAGCTATGCGCTGTCCTGGGATTCCCTGCACTATCGCTCTCTCTACCTCTCCATCCGCATCTATCTCTACCCAATCAGTCAGTTCCTGCTACTCCACATTAGGGATCTTGTAGTAAGGTCTCATCCAAGAGGTTGGGTACCTCAAGGATCCTGCCCCTCCTCCTTGGGACGATCACTCTATATCGCCCCACCTCCTACCTGTAGGTATGGCTGCATGTGATCCCTCTGCCCACCTGGCTTGAAGTTTCCCCCTACTGGAGGTCTCTACATGAGTAGATATCTCTACTCAATCTCCACTCAGCGTCCCCTGTTGTGGCTGCTCCACAACCTCCTGAAGCTATTGCACCAATCGTGGCTCCTCCACAATTGTCTGAGACTTCTTCTAGTGCTGCATGTTGAGAGGTAATATACTCTCCCTCTCAACCACCAAGTCTCTAACCATTGCCTTACTCCTCAAGGCTTTGCATGCATCTTGTACCTCAAGTGCATACAGGTTCTTGGCTAGCACACCAATCTATTTCCACTTTCCCACCATCACGAAATTTTCTAGAAAAAGAGCTGATTTTAAATCAACAATATCTCACTCATCCGAACTCTGATTCAGCCGAATTTTTTTTTTGATTTTGGGTATTTTTCCGCAAGGAATCCAAATCTACTATTTATTTCTGAAAATTTTGTACATAAATTTTTAGATCTGCTATGAAAACTCTCTTCCCAAAACTCAAAACTTTGAAATCTCATCTTAGTATACTGTTCTTGCTTGATCACCTATGCTCCGATACCATGTAGAATTTTGTAGAATTTTTCCTACAAATCAGCGAGATTTGATACCATGTAGAAATTCCCACTATAGATCAACCTAGTAATGCAATGTACTAAAGAAAAACACTTGATCTACTTCTACAAACAATTTAGCGGAAGTTTAATCAACCATGATAAACATTAATAAGAACACATATAACTGATAAGAAGGAATCAATCACACATAACATAGAATATGTCACTGGGGAAAGCACTAGCATAAAACCCCAACCATGTATTATCAATCAAGTGGAAATCCTCTTCAACATACAAAAAGAATCAGCTCAATAACTATCCTGCTCTCTCTGTAATTAGAAGATCCTGATGATCTTCAATCAGAAGATGAAAATCATGGACTACCTAGGCCTCAATATATAGGCCACAAGTCCTCCAATCTCCTATAATAGATCCTTCTCCATGCAAGGAATACTTACTAGAAATATCCAAGCATCTGATAGTACACTGTCCCACATCTAATCTCAACTGGGTCTCTGACAGAACTGACATGCAACAGTTATCCATGAGTGAATTCTCAGTTATCTAAAATAATAGTTGTCACATGCATGCAAGCATTAACAAACTATATTTTATTATTTTAACAACTTGTTAAAATAATCTAGCTGGACTTGACTAGTTAGAACTAGGTCAAATGATTCTCTCATTATAGAACTCATACTTATTCCCTCAATCAGTGGAGGAAATTAAGGATAAATTCCTCAATCAGTTGGACAACTCATGTGCATGCTCACAAAGACTTCAAATTCGAATTTCCTTAACTAATTAACTCAACTGAATTAATTAATTAATATTTCCAACTGCTATTAAGACCAAAATTAATTTTTCTTCCTATAGATAGACTAGGGACTGCTATAAATAGGAAGGGACCCAAAAATGCTATTTTTAGAACTTTCTATTTTTAGCAGTTTCACCTCTCACCCAATGTGGCCAATGACCTCATCGGCCAAATTTCTATTTTTAGACATGCTATTTTTAGCAGGTCTATTTTTAGCACATTCTAAATTTAACATTTCTTGTTGCACACTTTTCAATAGTTATTGAAGGATACTCTGATTCACCTCCTTCTACACTGACGTAAAGATTATCTTCTCATCCACATTCAAGTTTCTTTCAACTTGGTTTCTCGAATCTGTGGCGATGAGATTCTTCGTCTTGTTATCTTTCTTCTTGTTCTTCGGGTTTAGCTCTGGATGCAAATTCCAACACTTCTCCTTTGTATGGCCATCAATGTTGCAATGGTTGCTCAGATCTTTGCACTGGTGTGTTGTGGTTGCCATCTTTTTATCTATTTCCCATTTTTTCTTCTTCTTCCCCCCCTTAGAAGCTTCATGTTGCTCCTTTTGCTTCAATGCACTTGATTGTGCTCTCTTCAAGCCTATGTTCTATTGGTATTATTCCTGTACACAAGCCTCATCCACTGATTTAACCTTGAATAACGTCAGTTGCTCATGCAGATGGTGGTGCAGACCCCCTAAATACTTAAGGATTACATCTGGTTTCTTTTGAGAGATACCCAACATTATAGCCATTTTTTTTGAATTTTGAGGTGTGCTCCTGCACGCTTTGGCCTAGCTTTTGCCTGAATAATTCCACTAGATCCACTGATTTGCCACGTACCCAATGGGATAAATCTGTGACTTAGTGAGGGTTTTGAAATCCTCCCACTTAGGCACTGGAGGTTCTCCCTCCAACCTAGGGTTTCCATGTGGTTGTCCGACCAAGTTAGTGCATGGCCCTCTAATTTTAGTCGTGCAAATTAGATCTTATGCCCTTCCTTGATCTAATGGACATTGAAATAAGCTTCTAGTTGCTGCAACCAGTGGTTCAACTTCAGGGCATCGATCTTGCCATGCTATGACTTGATATCAAATTTTTCTTTCGTTTTAAACAGAGATTGATTCATGAAAATCGAACCAGGTTGATATTTTTTGAGTTTTTTCTTTGGTTGGTTCTTTGTATCTTCTTGATCTCCCAATCCTCCTTCTGATTTGTCCTTTTCATTCGAACCCCCATATTCTCCAAATATCCCCAATGTATTTCCTAGGGCCGCCATGACGAGGTTTACATTGCGGCTTATATATGCAACTTATTGTTCTTGTCACAAAAACTTCACCTCTGTAGGATCACGAGGTTCATTTACAGATTCATCGACCATGATTAAGGTCTTACGATTTTCACCCCTGCTGATCTAAATCCCTGCAATCTCCACAAAATACCCAAAGAATCTTGCTTTGGTTCCAAATTATCTATAAATTATCATGGATATTCCATTGGACAATTTGTCATTGTAGATTTGATAATAAAATATTAAAATGCAGAATTTCTACACTATTATAGTTTTATTAAAACCCTATATCTGTAATTTAACTGTAATTATGCAGAGAAGTGGAGAATAAAAAAATAATCTCACACACACACGTAAGATATAATATATGCTCTGGGAAACCCTTTCAGGCGAAAACTTAAATGGAAGGTGAGGCTACTTCGCTCTCTTTCTCTCTCTGGAAAATAAGGCTGCAGGTACAAAGAAGTAATGCTTATGGCCTATGGGTTGCTATAGTGCAAAAATCCTCTCTGTGTGCTCTACTTCCTACCTCTCTTGGTTATCTTTGCTCAACTATGGAACAAAATTCTCTCGAAAGAATAGAATGCCTCTTCCTCTTAGTGGCCCGGTTATAACACAACCCGATAGCCTACTAGTGGTTAAGTTTGACTACATCAACTCTTAGCTAGAGTTACAATGTAGACTCCTCTAGAGACTTTTACATCAAAAACATGTGGCTATCTCCTTTTCCATGAATAATGGGGGCTAACGTGTCATCCTCCTGAACTATAGGTGTGAAAACAGGAAGGTCAAATTCTGAGTGACATAAATTTTTCATATGGACTCTGATTGATGCACATCTTGTGTCGTTGGAAACATATATGTGCGTAGAACAACGTGAGAAGCTGCAGCGCTAGAGCGATAAATTTTTACCCCCCAAAAATGTCATTTGATGCCTCAAAATTCTCCCGGAAGGTTTCAGACCCTGTTTCGCCAAATTGGGTCCTACCAGTAAAAACGGTCCCATGAGCTTATTCCTCAACTTTTTCCACTCTAGAGGCATCGAGATGGATGAAAAACACTATAATGATCCAATCTAGATCACTAGTATATTGGAGGAAGTACCTCGTGGAGTTTCTTGTTGCACCTCCTACAGTGGGGGCCTGGTGGCTAGACTCTTTGGGATACTCCCTATATGGTACATGCCTTTAGTTTGGGGATTATTTTGTGTTGCAGGTGCTTTCTAGTTTAATCTCTACCAACCATATTCAATCATTGTTTCAATTGATGCATACATAATTGCTAGGCCCAATGCCATTTCAGAAGGCACATATTAGGATAGGGGTTTTGCATTATTGGGATCATCCCTGAAGGGGGAAATCTTATATGATTCACTAATTGGAGGACTTTCCTAGGAGTGGGTGTGTAACAACACTGGCCAAAAATCCATGTAATAAAGTTAATAAAGGAAAAATAATAACCAAGGTCATGGGACACGTATTCCAAGCTGAATGTTGGACAAAAACATATTGATGGCAATCACTAGTGATTAATTGATAGCTATGGAATTTGGAAAAGGCTTTGGAAAGGCATGAGACATTTATTGGCATTTTATTTATGAAAATAATGGAAAATAGGAGAAAAGGGAAGTGAAAGCTCACAGGTTGCACGTGAGGAGGAAAATGAAGGAAAATAAGGAAAATTGAAGAAAATATAGGCCTCATTAATAAAAAGGCTTATGAGGATCAGTTTGTAGCTTTTTTTCAGTTCAGTTTTGGAGCTCTCTCTATTCTTTCTCTCTCATACTCTTTGACACTTAGAGTTTTGTTGGAGCACTCTTGGAGGAGTGTGATACACTTGTGATTTGGACCAAGAAGGAAAAGGAAGAGAAGGAAAGTGCAATAGGACATCGGGATCAACAGCGACAACCGGTTTTGCTTACAAGTACTGAGTTGCTTGTAAGATTTCCTTGCTAGTTTTGACATACATGGAAAATGCATGCAGTTTTTTGGTTATGATATATCATTGACATGGAGGATTGCCTGCATTGACAGTGGATTTTCCTAGCCATTCCATTTCCTAGATAGCCATAGTGTTTTGGGTGCCTTTTCTTTTGTTTCTGGTTGGTTCTCATGTTCCTTTGGCTATGGGTTGAATTACTAGTTATTAGAATCCTTGGTTAGACAAACAATCTGGAAGATGTGGAGTACTAAAAAGGTATGTTTTTGATGATCATTTCGGTGGATTTTCAGTAGAAATTGTAAACCTTTTCGCATCATGAACTTGGAAAATGATAAAGAATTATAACGAAACATGTGAGATTAATATGCAAGACTTAACCACTAACAATTGTCATTCCCTCATGCAGGAAGGGGTGAAAACGAGGAGTTGCTGTGCCAAGGGAAAGGACAAGGACAAGGTAACCGCTGTCCCTTTGACGGGAGACCGAGTGCAAACAAGGCTAAGCAGATCAAAGCAAATCGGCCCTGAAAAGGAGGAGAAGACACCAGCTCGGCACAGGAGGGAAAAGAGATGATTAAAGATTAACGGTTCAGCGGATCCCTCAGGATCCTTGATCCTGAGGGATCACTGCTTTATCTATCTTGTTACTTAGACATCTCCGCCGTCACCCTTATATAAAGGGACAGCATTGTTAGCTTTTGGGAGTTCGACATGATTATGCTTTTATGTAATTTCTGTTAAGATCAAAACTTTGATCATCGAGTCTCGATAAGAACTGGTTCATTGTACTTTTGTTTCATGCATTAATACAACTTGGTGATTATTTCATCTCTGCGCCTGGATTAACCTAAAGTGGTGTACCCTTGGAGGCTAAGGGCTCGGCCCTGGAGGACACTTGCTTCTATATTATTACGATTTGATTTCTGCGTGGTTTGCTTAGCGTCGTTATTTGGTAGTCTGATATGCTTTATAAGTTTACATCCAATGCTCTGTTAAGATTAATTCATTAAGATTTCTACAGACAGAACTGTTGTATTGAATCTGCATCATATTATTGTTCCTTTCAGAGTTGATTGAATATTATTAGTCTTAACTGAATTTTGTTGCTATTTTATTACAGAGCTTTTGTGATGTACATTCATGTTACAAGACTCATCTTGAAAGTTGTGTTCTTTACGATTGTTGGATTCAAAAGTAATGTTGTTCCCTTTTGAAATGCAATCGTATTCCTTCTAATTGAGATTGATGCTTAGATCAGATTACTATTCAAGCGTGTTGTGTGCGTATATGGTTTCCAAGCGCTGTTCCATAACTTATCAGTAATCAGTGTTGTTCCATTAGTGTGTGTTGCTTGATCTGCCTTAAGAGTGAAAGATTATTGTTTGATTACGATTAATTCATTTGAGTTAGTAGATTAAGTTTGATCACTGCTTGAGAGACTTAGTTGTTTAACTGCTGTTCCTTTTAAGAATTTTTGTTCCATTCCAGAATTTCTGTTCGATTCCTTAGTTGTTGTTCCATTTTCTTATCTGTTGTTCCATTTACTAGCATTTGTTGTTTTGGTGTGGGAGACGATCTAAGGCTGTAACGAGCCTCGGCATTTACTGTCTGGTTCCTAGACTCGTGGTCTGTTCTCTAATTTCCTTTCCATCAGTTTCCAAAGGGATGGGTTATCGCTGCCGAACCCTTGACTGATAAATTGTCTAGTTTTCTGAGTGTGTGATTTACTCTTTTGAAGTAACTTAGTTGTAAACAAGCATCCGTTTACTCTTGTATTTTTGAACGCTGTACTACTAGCATTACTCTGCCAAATGATAGCCTCAGATTGAGACACTCTTTGAAATAACAAAACGCTCCCGGATTGACATATTAATGTGATGTAATTAGAAGTGAAAGAGACCATTTTTATAGCTCTACATTTTGGCGCCGTTGCCGGGGAAAGAGTGTAGCCATTTTTCCTTTTCTTGCAGAGTAGTGTACGAACCTACTAGGGAAGAGTTGGATTTTAAAAACGGAAGGTAAGAACCTGCGTATGGAGCATGTAAAAGCCCTGCTCCTCTATCCGCTTGCGGAACAGATTTGTTGTTGCTTTGTTTGAATATAATTTAGTAGTTCATTTGAGTGCATGACTAAGCAGAAAAAACCATAAAAAAATATCAAACCTCCACCCAAACCTGAAAAAGCTAAGGGGCCGGTGACCCTTGGCCGAACGACCTTTATAGACGAAGTCTATAAGAAAACAGAATCTCAGCCATCAGTAGGACCCAGGAAAATCATTTCTAAACCGCCTACTAGTTCCCTTCAGGCCACAGGATCACCATCTGTAGCCTTTGCTGAGGTGCATAGTCAAACGAAAGAGAAGGACTTTCAAGAAATTGAAAATCTACTCCAGAACTATTGCAGGAAGGGAATTTCAGCAATCTTTGTGAAGGAGAAGGAGAAACAGGGGAAATTGAGGAACCAAGATCTCCTATTGGAACGAATCGGCCATTAAACAACCTAGACAATGGGAGTGCTACAAAAATCATTGTTGAAGGAACCCAGTCTCCTCAGACATCAGGCATTATCATTATCCCAGATAGAGGAAGTGCTATTAAAACTATCCCTGTCAAAGCCATTCCCTCTCAACCTAGGAATACCCTCCTAGATATCCCAGAAGGTTATTGGCATATATTCGACCCTATGGCTCAGAATCAGCCAAACACTCAAACCTCTACATTACAATACCCTATAGTGGATTCTGCAGCAAATGCGCCTATGAAAGCAATCCCTCTTCAACATATCCCTACATTTCACGGTCTCACATCAGAAGACCCGGATGCATTTTCATTTGAATTTGATGTGTTGTGCAGGGGATATGATTACACCACCGACCCCCAAAAACTGAAATTATTTCCCTCTACATTAAAAGGGGCTGCTTTAAGATGGTTTATGGGATTAGGTGGTGGGGTTATAAACAACTGGGATCAAATGAAAGAATCTTTCTTAAAAAAATATCAGGATTATTGCAGGTCTAGAGAATTAAAGGACGAAATATTCCAAATGACAGCTAGACCGAATGAAACATTAGAGGAGTATGTGGAACATTTTCAGTACAATCTACAAAGATCTCCTTATGCATCACTACCTTTACCTGATAATGTGTTAAAAACTGCATTGATAAGGGGCATGAAGGAACAATGGATTGAAACATTAAACATCATGGGAAAAGGGGATATTTATCAAGAGAATTTTGCTGACATCATTGATTTATGTATCAGGAGTTCGAGAGGCAGCACAAGAGTAAAACCAGCAGAACATGATCGGTTTGTAAGAGATAACAAAATTTCAACAGAAGGAGTAACACGTGTAGAAATTGGAAATTTATTGGAAAATTTTAAAACTGATATCCTGGGGACACTAACTACACAACTTGATATTATGCAGGCTAAACAGAAGCAAATGGAGGCAGAACAGAATTTGGCGATCTTCTGTCCCCGATGCAGGAAAAAGCATAGTCACAAGGAATGTCCACTGGATACAGTCCAAACATGCGCCATCTATACAAAAGATCACCTTACAGAGAGCTTCCCCTCACTTCCTGGATTGAAAGCGGTATATAAGGAAGCGGAAGAAGAACCAGAATCAGTGTACTTGATCAACCAGCATCGTCAGTGGCAGCCGAGACAATCTGGTATGTTTCCAGACCCAACTTCTTCTTTTCAGCCTCCACATTATAATGCTCAACAATATAGTATGTGGCAAAGTCAGTCCCAACCCCCATTTCCAAATTGGTCACCACAGTCGTTTCCTTCTTCAAACCCGTGGCTAAATCAGGCAAGCCAATCTGGTTGGCCAAATTTCCCTTACACTCCACCATATTGGCAAAATAGCCCATATCCTCCATAATGGACTCCCCCTACTTCACAAAGTTCAGCCTGGCAGACAAACTGGCAGAGACCGATGCACTAGCCAATAGGAACTATTCCGCTCCCTCAACCTACACTGCCAGCTTTACAACAAAATCCCCAGTCTAATCTGAGACCACAACTCCTGGCCCAACCCAACCCCAATCCAAATAACAGACCGGTCCAATCTCTCCAAATTATAGAATCACCAAAAATAGGACCCGACCTGAGGGAGTGTAATGATCTTCAGTTAAGATCTGGACGTATTATTGAAACTGAGGGAGATAAAACAGTTCATATTGAAGATCAGTTACCAAGAGAACATCTGTTGCAACAAGAGGATGTGAATAAGCAGCAAACTCATAATCAAGCAACCACATCCTCTCCTCCGTTCCCAGAACGATTAGTCATACCTCGACCTTTACAATATCCTAATTTTGACATTCTGGGAGAATTACAAAATCTGTACATAAAAATTCCATTCCTCCAAGCCATTCAAGACATTCCCATATACGCAAAAACTATCAAAGAATTGTGCATAAAGAAACCAAGGAGGAATATAACAAATAATCCAAGAGTCCAAGTAGTCGGCACTTTATCTGATTTACTATCAGGGAAAGAAACACCCATTAAATATGAAGACCCAGGAAATCCAATTGTAACTGTTCAAATTTATGGTCAGACCCTGTCTAATGCCTTAGTTGATCTAGGAGCTGCAATTAATATTTTAACAACCACTACTTGCCAAAAGCTCGGCATTACATCTGTAGAACCCACCTCTACTTTGCTAGAATTGGTTGACCGATCTATGGTTAGGCCGGAGGGTACTCTACATGATGTCATGGTCTCTGTAGATTCCTGGGAATATCCAACCGATTTCCTGATAATTAATCCAAAAACCCGACTTGATGGACACCCGCTGATTTTAAGTAGACCTTGGCTTGCCATTGCCGATGCTTACATTGGCTTCCAGCAAGGAAATATGACCATCACCAAAGGACCAAATATCAAGAATTTAGTTCTATATCCTCCAGCGCAGCCAAGTGTCACAATAATTAAAACTAATAAGCACCCTGTATCATACCTTACTGATAACATTAGATCTCCATTAACTATACAAGAGGCACTTGATTTTAAAGACCAAACAGAAGATGATGCCATTAATAACTTCATTAATCAAACTGAATCCGGATCCTGCACACAGTGTCACATGATAGAAGCAGCATTTGATAATGAATTAGAAGAAGATCCTCTGAAAGATACACATGATCAAACAATACCGGTTACTTCTGTTGCAAATAGTAAAATTGTGGAAATTGAACCGGGAAAAACCTTAAACATTAATGCCAAGAAGCATTCACATGGGATTACCCTGATATGAAAGGAATTGACCCCCAATTATGTACACACCATATTTATATAGAAAAGGATGCCAGACCTGTTCGTCAACCTCAAAGGAGACTTAATCCTCATCTAAAAGATGTGGTAAAGACTGAACTTCAGAAACTTTTAGATGTCAATTTTATCTATCCTATCTCTGATAGTAAATGGGTCTCTCCGCTTGTGGTGGTACCAAAAAAGAATGGGAAATGGAGAATTTGTGTGGATTACAGTGAGCTAAATAAAGCAACAAAAAAAGACCACTTTCCTCTCCCATTCATAGACCAAGTATTAGATACTTTAGCAGGAAAGAAATTCTTTTCTTTCCTGGGTGGCTTCAGTGGATACAATCAGATTCAGATTGCCTCTGAAGACCAAGACAAAACTACTTTTACTTGTCCTTGGCGAACATTTGCCTATCGAGTTCTACCTTTTGGCTTATGTAATGCTCCTACCACATTCCAAAGGGCTATCCTTAGTATTTTTGCAGATTTAATAAATGATGGACTTGAAGTATACATGGATGACTTTACACCATATGGAGATGATTTTGATCCAACATTAGACACCCTAGAAAAAGTCCTACAACGCTGCATCGCTACCAGGCTTTGCTTAAGCCACGAAAAATGTTATATGATGATGACTGAAGGACTTATCCTAGGACACTATGTTTCAGCAGCTGGCATTCAGGTAGACCCAGCCAAAATCCAAATACTTTTGCTTATTCCCACTCCTACTACTCAAACAGAGGTACGCAACTTTCTTGGATTTTCTGGTTATTATAGACAATTTATAGAAAATTATTCGCACATTGTTGCACCTTTATATGCACTAACTGGTAACGTTGATTTTCTTTGGACAGAAAAATGTGAGCGCGCTTTCAAGGATTTGAAAAAGCTCATATCCACAGCCCCAGTCCTTCGAGGACCAAACTGGGATTTGCCATTCCAGATATCATCTGATGCCTCAGATACAGCCATTGGCGCAGTCCTTAAGCAGGAAGAGGATAAAAAACCATATGCTATCTATTACATCAGCAAAAATTTATCCCCTGCTGAATTAAATTACACTGTTATTGAAAAAGAATTCCTAGCTGTAATACATGTTGTCAATAAGTTTAGACATTATATTACAGGATATCCTGTTATCTTGTATACAGATCATTCTGCCATAAAATATTTAGCAAATAAACCTGTCACAAATGCCAGAATAACTAGATGGTTGATTTTATTGCAGGAATTTGATATCACAATCAAGGATCGACCTGGCAAAGAAAACCCTGTAGCTGATTTTCTCTCAAGAATGCCAAAGCCAATTGATGCAGCAGCAGTTGAAGATCAATTTCCGGACGAGCATCTGTTTGTTGTTGTTGTTCAAACACCCTGGTATGTTGATGTTGCCAATTACCTCGCAGTAGGTAAACTACCAAAACACCTAACCCCTAATGAGCGCAAACAGATTGTTCAGAAGAGTGCTCGATTCTCGTGGATTGGGGGCTATTTGTTTCACACAGGGGCAGACATGCATATCAGGAGATGTGTTCGCGAAGATGAAATATTTGACATTTTAAAAGCCTGTCATGATGGACCATGTGGTGGACATTTCACTGAGCACAGAACTGGACATAAAGTGTTGCCGACCTGGTATTATTGGCCCACGATTTTCAAAGATGCAAAGAAATTTGTCCAAGCCTGTGACAGCTGCCAGTGAGCAGGACTCCCTGGTCAATCTGATGAGATTCCTCTGAAACCACAGTTAGTCATTGAACCATTCTAGCAATGGGCTCTTGATTTCGTTGGACCTATCAACCCATCATCAAATCAGAAAACATATATTTTGGTGGCAACAGAATATGTCACCAAATGGGTTGAAGCAGAAGCATTGCCAAGAGCCACAGAGGACTCTGTCATACAGTTCCTGTTCCATCTATTTGTACGTCATGGCCTTCCGAGAGAAATAATTACAGATGGAGGACCACAATTTGCTGGGAATAGATTAGCTGCAACACTCAGCAATTATCACATCCAGCATAAAATCACTACTCCATACCACCCACAGGCGAATGGACAGGTAGAAAGCAGCAATAAGGTAATAGAATCAATCCTAACGAAAACCATTGTGTCACACAGGCGTGATTGGACTGCCAGACTACCTGAAGCACTCTGGGCTTACAGAACAACATGGAGAAGCACCACTGGTTACTCACCTTATCAATTAGTGTTTGGAAAACAACCCATTTTCCCCATAGAATTCGAAATCCAAACATTACGAACAACACAGGAAGCTGGCTTAGATATAAGCGAGGCACAGATTAATCGACTACAGTAGATCAATGAGTTGGACGAAATTAGGCTCTCTACACTTCAAAATAATGCCCTGATTCAACAACAGTGAGCTAAATGGCATGATGCTCTCATGAAAAACAAAGTCTTCCACAAGGGAGACTGGGCTCTGTTGTACGACTCCAGGTTTTAAGACTTCCCTGTGAAACTCCAGACTCGTTGGTTGGGACCATACGAAATCCAGAAAGTACATGACAATGGAACCCTTACTCTAATCACTGTTGATGGTTCTGGATATGCCTTTAAAGTAAATGGCCACCGAGTTCGTCTCTATCGCAAACCACTCACTCGGGAGTCCTTCTGCCAGCAGCTACGCTGAGACACTGATATGGAGATCTTGGGAGAGGAAGAGAAGTCTTCCTCACCTATAATTCATTAAGGAATTCATTTCTTTTTACAATTTGTACATAAGTTCTTTTCTTTGAGTCATTTTTTGTACATATGTTTGAACTAATGTTTTCCTGTTATTTTTGCTGTTCCTTTTTTTTTCAAAAGAACAACATTTCGATTTTTGCCATTCCTTTTCCAAAAGGATGGCATTTGTGTGTTTCTGTTGTTCCTTTTCTAAAGGAACAACATTCTTGATTTTCTGCTGTTCCTTTTCTAAAGGAACAGCATTCTTGATTTTCTGTTGTTCCTTTCCCAAAGGAACAACATCTTTGATTTTGTGTTGTTCCTTTTTCAAAGGAACGGCATTTGCTTGTTCTGCTGTTCCTTTTCTAAAGGAACAGCATTTCGATTTTTGCTATTCCTTTTTCCAAAGGAACGACATTGCTGTGTGTTTGCTGTCCCTTTTCCAAAGGAACAACATATTTTTGATTTCTGCTGTTCCTTTTCCAAAGGAACGGCATTTTTGCGTCTTTTGCTGTTCCTTTTTCAAAGGAATAGCATTTTTGGTTGCTGCTATTCCTTTTTCAAAGGAACGGCATTTCGAGTGTTTTGCTGCCCTTTTCCAAGGGAATAGCATTTTTTTTTCTTTGTTGTTCCTTTTTCAAAGGAACGGCATTTGCATTTTTGCTATCTATGGTCCTTTGTTGTTCCTTTTTCCAAAAGGAACACCACTAGCATGCTTTTTCTCTCCTTGTGAAACAGCTTATTCCTTTTGCTGATCTAAATTGAGGATGCTTCTTGCTCCTGTTCTTTCAAGTCTTTAAGATACATCTATGCACTTATACAATGAATATAAAATCACAACATATTGAAATCCGCAAAACATAAATCGCTATCTTTATAAGGCTCTGCATTGGTAAGAGGACAAAAGGAAGAACACACTTATTTATCATCTTTTGTTGTCATTGTTTTACTAATTTTGCTCTGATTGGTTATCTTTATCATGACGATCCCTTTAATCCTCTTTGATTATTATTTAGGAATAAGAGCAAAGGGTTTATATCTTCTTATTGAGATGATAAGACTTCTTCCACCATTCCTACTCTTAAGGAGTGTTGAACCACCCTTTGTGTATAAGGAAAAGTACTTTATGAAAAAGAAAAAAAAGTAAACATGAACTATAAGTTGTCAAATGTAGGATAGGGGGTCTCATCAAGAGCCAGCCTACCATGATCATGAGGATGGAAGTGAAGTGGCATTCTCACTATGGCCACCACACCAAAGATATGGTCCAAAAGGTATATCAAATAAACAAACCTTGGAACAGGAGGTCTCATCACGAGCCAGCCTGCCCACTTTTCGCTCCTTCCTCGTGAATGGAATTATGGTTAACTGGTTACCAAGCCAACATAATGGCCTACATTTTGACATTACACTCCCTAACATACACACAAAGGATCATGGTTCCAGGGATGAAATAAACAACTCTGCCAAGGTTATTGACACCTGTCGGCAGCAGAGCACTGTTAATGGTATTGAAGTCACATTGGTTACACCAATAGGTAAGATACTAATACTCTTTTGTTTCTTATATCCTAGGAACTAATCATATATCATTTCCCGACTTATATATCGCATGAAAATTTATTACCACCAATCATGGCAAACTAAGTGACAATGACCACATGAGATTTGGCAAGTACAATAGACGTCCTATCCCCCCAGCCTCGCATCATATCACAACAGCCTCTTACGTAATACGCGATCCAACTTTACGCTTTGATTTCGGTAATTCGTTGTTTTTTTTTAAACATGGCATATTTTCATACGTTGTTCCTTTATGACTCTATTGCAGATCGGGTGCTGCTCCTTTATTTGACGGCTGGGACAGCCTATCACATTGCGGGGGGGAGGTTAACCTCATTATTCCCTGGATTACGTGTCAGCTCACTATTCGGGAAAGTTGTGTACTAGGGTATGGCACGACTTAACGACATGCTATTTCTATTTTTGTTACACAAGTTGCTGTTCATAAGCCATTTCTGTTGCATACTCTGTTTTTTTCAAACAAGTCTTGCGTCTATTACCCTCTCTGTGTTTCAAACAGCACAAACAGTTGTTGTTCCATTGAGAATCCACAATGAAACCATGGGAGGAAGAGCGATCCGAAGGGAACCGCAGGTGTTGACAGTCTCCGCTGCTGCCTAGGAAATCCTGGCAAGAGCAGGGTGGCTGACTTATCTCAACGCTTGCAGGAGTCTAACGAAACAGTGGCGATTGAATTCCTACAGAATTTGCAGGAGGATTACTCCACAGTAAGGGGGAGACAGATAACAGTCACCGATGATATAATCGCAGAAGTCTCGGGACTACCATCCATCGGACCTGTATGGACGTTAAAAAAGGAGAGACTACAGAAGATTATAGAAATCTTCCAAGACGAAGGCCAGCGCTTGACAATTAAAGGGAAGGGAGTTCTGCTAGCAACGCTAGGAGAGCCCTGGGCAGAATTGGCAAGGACCGTTCAAAGCTACATCACCTGCGAGGGTAGAAAAGACATGGTAAGACCACGACATCTTAAACTCTTAGCTGTTTTAAAGCAGAAATGCTTTGTAAATCTGCTTGCACTTTTGAATTCGTTACTTCATGATGTTGCATGAAGCTTTAAAAAGGCACAACATGTAGAGTCAGTTGTCAGTCACCATGGGTTAATTCGATTAATTGTTAGTCATAGCCTCACCCAAAAGCAGAGCAGCTGGGAAGAGCTAATTGCAATGATTGAGGGGGGGTTGACAGCACCATCCCCAAAACGTAAGCATGCTACCAACACACCAGAACGTCCAAAAAAACGCAGAGAATTAGAAAAACAAAAACATGTCACTAGTACATCCGAACATCCAGAAACACGCAAGGAATCGGAAAATCATAAGCATGTCACCGGTACACCCGAACAGCCAGAGAAACGCAGGAAATCAATCCGGTTAGCTCGGATACGAGGAAGGCTGGAAAAGCTCCAGGAAAACACCAGCCAGCCAGTAGAAATTGAGGACGAGCAATCCTCATGGCCAGAAGAAGAAGCAGAGCAATCTGAAGGAGAAGAGAAAGAAGAGGTCGAGCAATCTGAAGAGGAGGCCGAGCAATCCGAAGAAGAAAATGAGGAAGGAGCCGAGCAGTCTAAAATAGAAGCTGAGCATTCTGAAACAGAAGCTGAGCATTCTGAAGCAGAAGCTGAACAATCCAAGCAGGAGGGGGAAATGGAACAGCAGGAAGGTAGCCCATTGCAGGACCCAGTGGGAGAAGACGAATTGGCCGCAGTCTTGGCCAATATGGGTGAATATGGCCAACCTTCCAATCCATCAGACCTCCATGACAAACCCCAAGAGGAAAATGCATCTGAAAAACCACATGCAAAAGAGGCAGAAGAAGGAAATCTGCCTGTTCATGATGAAGAAGAAATAAGAGATACTGAACAGGAACAATCCGTTCCTAAGGCACCGGAAGAAATTCCGGAGGAAGTAGGGGCAGAAAAAGAAGTTTCCCAAGAATTGACAGAACCAGTTAGGGTTCCTACCCCAGAACAGCCGGAGCAGAACACTGAAGAAACACCCCAGGAGGAAGATCCAGGGACTAGTCACGGCCCAGGCCGCAGCAGATAGCCTGCTGTTCCTTCTAATGAAATTTTGGAAATTAAAGAACTGCGAAAGGAACAGAAAAGATTATTAAGAATAGTAGCCCAGCTCCACCAGTAGATCAGGATCCTGAAAGCAAGGCAGAGGGTAAGAAAGACTGCAGGGAAGAAAAAGGTGACCACTCCAGTAAAACTCCGCAAGGCAAAAAGGCAGAGGACCAAAATTCGTCCTGTTGTTCAAAACCCTGTTGAAAATCCAGCTGCTGTTCCAAATGATGCTGAAGAACAGACTGATGTTCCATTTGAAAAGGAACAGCAGCAAACTGATATTCATGTTAAAATAGAAATGGATGATATGATGACCTGTGACAAGAAAATTCAGACGGAGGCACCACCCTCAGGGGTGATAAGGGTTCTGAACTCAAAGCAATGCAATAAGAAAGTTCAGGTAAAACTCCCGGCCTCCACTGCTGCATGGAGAAGAGATCCAAAAACAGTAACCTTGCGCAAGGGGTTGAAACAAGCTCAACAAGAAGAAGAAAAGCTTAGAGAGCAAACGGTCCTTCACAAAAAGTATGAAGAACTACAACAGCAACTTAGGAACGTCAATCAATCCGAAAGCCAGGCCTTTGAAGGTTGGTGGAAGGAACAAGAGAAAGTTGCAAAGGTAACTCGTAGGCTAGATATTGTTATCAAGCAGATGGATACCTTGTGTTCTTTATACAATGACATCTTAGCATGTAGGGCCCCTGCAAAAAATTATGCCCTGTTTTTACTGGAACGGTATTTGTAATTAAAAATAAAAGCTGTTAAAGCAGGTGCCCCCATACAAATTAACACTGTCAATGACTTTATAGACTGTTGTGCGAATTCTATTTGCATAACCTTGTACTAGACCAGGAGACTGAGCTGAACCCTGGCCCTTTTGTTGGAGACATCCAATTGCAGGCATTCATCTCATTCGGGGTTAATCAGATTAAATGGCTCAAAGCCTATAATACTTTCCAGAGGCAAGAAAATGGCCTAGATTTGTGGGTAAGGGCTGAGCCTAGGAACCCAGTACAGTTGTGGAAAGCACATAGAAACCTCATGAAGACTCCGGGTGTCATTGAAACATTAGGACCCATGCATGAGGCACTCATTCGACAAGGATTAGAATATTTTCTTTCTATCAAAGACCTTGCCATTGATGCAGCTAAATTTCGGTATCAAATCTCTAATCCGAATATCCAGCTCAGGGAACCGTTTAAGTATGAGAATTTTAAATTAGCTGCCAATCGTTTGCACCTTTATGGCGAAAGCATTTTGAGAGCAGGGCCATCCTGGTTAGGATATAGGTTCCGCAGTCCAATTATTTGGCACCCCGCACCTGGATACCAAACCCTGTATGAGACGCCTGAGGGTCAAACAGGCCATTTCTTTGACTACCTAGTTACTCATCATGGTTGTAGGCCTCCGCATGAGATTCCTTCTCTAGCCTATTCTCTCTCTGCCTTGCATGTCAACTACAACGTTTTCATGAGGGCATGAAACAGGGTAAGCAAGGGGGTGTGTGGAGTACTAAAAAGGTATGTTTTTTATGATCATTACACTGGCTTTTCAATAGAACTTGTAAACCTTTTCGCATCATGAACTTGGAAAATGATAAAGAATTATAACGAAACATGTGAGATTAATATGCAAGACTTAACCGCTAACAATTGTCATTCCCTCGTGCAGGAAGGGGTGAAAACGAGGAGTTGTTGTGCCAAGGGAAAGGACAAGGACAAGGTAACCGCTGTCCCTTTGACGGGAGACCGAGTGCAAACAAGGCTAAGCAGATCAAAGCAAATCAGCCCTGAAAAGGAGGAGAAGACACCAGCTCGGCGCAGGAGGGAAAAGAGATGATTAAGGATTAATGGTTCGACGAATCCCTCAGGATCCTTGATCCTAAGGGATCGCTGCTTTATCTATCTTGTTACTTATACATCTCCGTCGTCACCCTTATATAAAGGGACAGCATTGTTAGCTTTGGGGAGTTCGACATGATTATGCTTTTATGTAATTTCTGTTAAGATCAAAACTTTGATCATCGAGTCTCAATAAGAACTGGTTCATTGTACTTTTGTTTCATGCATTAATACAACTTGGTGATTATTTCATCTCTGCGTCTGGATTAACCTAAAGTGGGTATCCTTGGAGGCTAAGGGCCCAGCCCCAGAGGACACTTGCTTCTGTATTATTACGATTTGATTTCTGCGTGGTTTGCTTAGCGTCGTTATTTGGTAGTCTGATATGATTTATAAGTTTACATCACATGCTCCATTAAGATTAATTCATTAAGATTTCTACAGACATAACTGTTGTATTGACTCTGCATCATATTACTGTTCCTTTCAGAGTTGATTGAATATTATTAGTCTTAACTGAATATTGTTGCTATTTTATTACAGAGCTGTTGTGCTGTATATTCATGTTACAGGACTCATCTTGAAAGTTGTGTTCTTTACGATTGTTGGATTCAGAAGTAATGTTGTTCCCTTTTGAAATGCAGTCATATTCCTTCTAATTGAGATTGATGCTTAGATCAGATTACTATTCAAGCGTGATGTGTGCATATATGGTTTCCAAGCACTGTTCCATAACTTATCAGTAATCAGTGTTGTTCCATTAGTGTGTGCTGCCTTATCTGCCTTGAGAGTGAAAGATTGTTGTTTGATTACGATTAATGCATTTGAGTTAGTAGATTAAGTTTGATTACTGCTTGAGAGACTTAGTTGTTTAACTGTTGTTACTTTTAAGAATTGTTGTTCCATTCCAGAATTGCAGTTCGATTCCTTAGTTGCTGTTCCATTTTCTTATCTGCTGTTCCATTTACTAGCATTTGTTGTTTTGGTGTGGGAGACGATCTAAGGCTGTAGTGAGCCTCGGCATTCACTGTCTGGTTCCTAGACCCGTGGTCTATTCTCTAATTTCCTTTCCATCAGATTCCAAAGGGATGGGTTATCACTGCCGAACCCTTGACTGATAAATTTCCTAGTTTTCTGAGTGTGTGATTTACTCTTTTGAAGTAACTTAGTTGTAAACAAGCATCCATTTACTCTTGTATTTTTGAACGCTGTACTACTAGCATTACTCTGCCAAATGATAGCCTCAGACTGAGACACCCTTTGAAATAACAAAACCCTCCCAGATTGACATATTATGTGAGGTAATTAGAGGTGAAAGAGACCCTTTTTATAGCTCTACAGAAGACATATAACAACTTGGTTAAGTTACTAATACTAGAAGCCTTGGTTGGAAAAATGTTCTGGAATCCCATGGTGGGTTGAGTTACTAGTCTGGGAAGCCCTGGTTGGAAAAACATTATGGAATCTCGACAACTATTGTGGGTTGAGTTACTAGTCCTAGAAGCATTGGTTGGAACAAATTCTCTGGAGCCCTAGACAGCTTAGGTAGAGACCAATCTTGTGATGGTTAGTGATGTCCGACTGTGATGTGGAATCACTGGTTGAGGGTTGAGGTGGTTTGTCCTTTGGAAGCCCTGGTTCGGTTTTGTTCGAGTTGTTCCATGAGATCCCACATTCATGCTTGGAATATGGCACAAGGGTGATTGGCTAAAAGAAATATTTGGTTCACCCCAATCTATGGTTGGGTGGTTCGTGGAAATCCCAAACCTAGTTTCATTTTTCATATGTCAAAAAGTGATCTTTTCCTCTTGTATTTGATGGGTAAATGTACTTGTTATTATGTGGCTTATATGGTTGTTATATCCTTGTTATCTATGTTGTTTATATGTTGGTTATGAGTATGTTTTACAACAATGATGATGTATGGCTCTCATCATGTTTTGATTAGTAAATGAATGAGAAATCAATATATGACCTAATAGTTGACAATGCAACTATTTTGATAAGGCATCAATGTTTCTTATCTATTCTCATATAAGTATGATACCCATGTGCTCATATATGTTTTTATGACATGTATAATGCATAATTGTGATATGTTTGACGAAATGCATGTCATGGCTAGTAGGGGTCTGGTCAAGTCATTGATCAAATGTTTTCATTTGTTGTCTTATTCCATTGTTATTTATAATCTCTAAAAGTTTCATGAAGTTATGGGTAGTGGGTTGAATCCTAGCCCCGAAAAAGTGTCACAAAATCCTGGGTCGTTGGCACAAAACTACCTGAGAAAGGTTGCATTCGCTGGCATGCCTTGTTGTGGGAGTGACTCGAGGCCTACAGTCACATGCATGCCTTTTTATGGGAGTGATTGATGCTCTAGGGCAGGAGAAAAGAAATTTGTCTTAGGCGTTGGTCACCTGGAAGGGTTGGTTGGCTCCTGAAGGTTCTGTAGCATGTGTGGAAGGTCAATTTTGGTTTTTTTTTGTCGTTTCCACTTCCTTAACTATACATGGGGAGTTGAATCACATCATAGTGGTCCCTCATCATATGTTTACCCTAGTAGACCAGTTAGCTTGGCTAAATGTGGGAGGAGGTTGTTAAAGGGCGTCTAGTCCTATCCATCAGGAAATTGCTCAAGCTAAGGCTGCAACTCCCATGCACAGAGTCCCCCCTCAAACACAAAGGTCTTAGTTGAATGGGCTGATTGGATCCCTGATACTGGGCATACTAGTGGTCAACTCAATTAATACATGCAAACTATAAACCTGTATTAGCATATGAAATTCTTATTGCGTCGTACTTTGGTGGATAGACAGGAGCATCATGAAGACATCCTTCATTCAATGGATTGCCTTCACCATTGTCTAGGTAAAGTAGATTACAAACTTTACCGAATCGAGCAACACCTTAGCATACCCCTTATGATTGAAACAACTAACAAGGGCTCAAAGAAGCTTATGCGTATTATTGTCTCAAGTACAACCCCCTCTGAGTATTTCTTTGATATCCATGTGCTAAGCGTGTTTTAATATTAGTCTTTCTAGGCAATGTATCCTAGGAAAGGTCTATAGTAATCTTTTCTCTATTGTTGATTGTTTTTGTATTCAACTATATTTTTCCTTTCTACAGAGAGTCTTTTCTAGTTATTTTAGGTCTTCCCATCAATAACATGACAAGTCAAAGCTATATTTTGATGTAATCTCCATTCTTGAAGGAATATAATTCATTTTACATTACAAAAAAAAGAACTTACCAAATCACGAATACCTCATTGTGTGTTTTATTCTATTCACTTGGTCAAATATCTATGAGATTACTAGTAGGAATCAATTATGTTTTATAATTAGTAAAATATCTTTAAAAATATTGTAAAAGATTGAATTACCATCTTATATATATTTAATATTAATTTAACACCCTCCTCCCACATCTACCCAAGCAACTGGCCAATTGGGGTAATTATGAAACAAGAGGCCACTATGATATCATTCGACCTCTTAAGTCATGTTAAGGAAGTGGAATTGATGGAAACACACCATTCAAACATTCAACATTATCATTAGGACCCTCAGGAACCAATCCAACCTTTCTGCCAACTAGCCCCTGGGCCTAACTGAGCTTTTGGACCACTTAACCTCTGGACGCTCACATGCTATGGGCATGCCAGCGTCCAAGGACCTCTAGAGGCTCTCACAGGCCTATAAGCCAACACTCAGGGATTTTTTTGCACAGTGTTGTGCCAGCATCCCTGGGATTTGAGCCACTTTTTCAAGCCCATAGCCCATGTCACTGCCCATAATAGAATAACATCTTTAGAACAGTAAGATAACAAGAAAATGACCGCATAAATGCAAGCACTTGAATGATACCTTGACTAGACCCCTACTAGCCATGATAGGCATTTCATCAAACATATCACGAATATGTAATCTACAAGTGTAAATAAAATATCTGAGCATAAGGGTCTCATACTTAGCTGAGAATCGCTAAGAGAAATTGATGCCTCAACAAATTAACTTCCATTTCATCCATTAGGTCATAGATACATTGTTTATTAATTTACAAGCAAAAAGATGATGAGAGCCATACATAGCTACTGTCATAAAATACATATATAACCTACATAATAGCAACATAAATACCAATGAAATCATAGCCATATGATCCACATATAAACCATTATAATACTAATAAAATACAAGGAGAAATAATCTCATATTGATGATGCAATATCCAAACCTAGGATGGGACTTCAACATTCCACTCGACCGTAGAGTGGTTGAGCCTAATCTCTCTTCAACCATTCACCCCCATGCCATATTCTAAGCATGAATATGGGATCTCATAGAACACATCAATCCAAAACCATCCAGGGATTCCAGAGGCCATCCACCTCAACCCATCAAAAAGTGATTCCACCTCACAGTCGGACATCACAAAACCATCATCAAATTAGTCTGTATTGAAGCCTTCCAGGGCTTCCAGAGCATTTGTCCAACCAAGGCTTCCAGGACTAGTAACTCAACCCATAGATTTTATCGGGATTCCAGAGTGTTTGTCCAACCAGGGCTTCCAAGACTAGTAACTCAACCCACCAAGGGCTTCCAGAGCATTTGTCCAACCAATGCTTCTAGGACTAGTAACTCAACCCAAGCTGTTACAAGACTTCTAGAGAATTTTTCCAACCAGGGCATCCAGGACTAATACCTCAACCCAAGATAAGGAAACATGAGAACCAACCAAAAGAAAACAAGGAAAGAAAATCCACAATCACCATGTCTATCCAGGAAATGGAAGGGCTAGGCAATCCACTATTGATCTAAATGTTGGGAAAACTTGTTAATGTTGTGCAAGCTCCCTCATCAGTATTAAAAAATGTTGTGTTTAGGATCGTCTCAAATTAACCAAAATGTGAGGAATTATGTATCAAGTGTTGAGTGCCTTTTATGAGAAATTTATGAGGTTAATTAGTTGTTTAAAACAAATATACAATAAGTAAAATGCAGAGAATTAAAACACAACAACTCATAACACAAAGTTGATAAAGGAGTTCACCCCTCCTAGGCTACATCTCCTTGGACCTGCTTCAATGGCTAGACCCTCTTTGGATTAATGGCTAATTCTCTGATTACATGCACCTGTAGTGCTCCAATGGCTTTTCAACCTACTCCATTGGATTTAGAAGACCCAAAAACCCCAAAAATGACTATCCAAGCTCTGCAATTGGACTTTAGCTGATCTAGGCTTGACCTCCTCTCCTGGTGGCCCTAGGCTTCCTTAAACTTCAACGTAGAAAAATCACATACAAAAGTGTCTTTCTGCCTCTACAACCTATTCCATTATGTTCAGAGCATCCAAATCATCTATGAATGACTCTTTCTAAGCCAAAATTAGTCAAAAATTGAAGAAGTTATGGTCTCTTCAATTTTCCCTAGGAAAACTCCATCAAATATGGAGAAACTCCAATTAACCCCGCCAAAAATGGACCAATGTTGGATTTGTTAGACCTACCAAACTTCCGCCAAGTTAATCTTCAATTAATTAAGTGATAATCATGGTTTGATTAACATTAAACTCCACTTAGTGCATTAATTCACACAGTTAGCGTTAGCATTGGCCTCCGGTTACGGTTTTTGGTCACATGCGGAGGGGGTTGGCATGTGGGGCTGACCCTCTCCTCCCCCAACCACCACGATTTATCACTTGAAATACAAGACACGCCCCATGTTTGTTAAGTAACATGGTGGTGGCATAGTGCTAATGCTTGGTGCTTGTGTGGGCTAGGTCATGGGTTCGACTCCATCGACCTGCCAAATAATTTTTGTCACTGTGCACCGATTCTGATAGGCCCTTAGGGAGGGACAGGTGGTGGCCTTCAGGCTTGCCACATGTCCTCTTCTCATTGGTCCTCCCTCGTCCAATAAAAAATGCCAACTCATCAAACTGTCGACCAATCAAAAAGTGCCACTTGGCATGACCTCACTGGCTGTTGACCAAACTTTTGACCTGCACAGTCACCTGCCATGTCAGTAGTACGGACTGCTGACTAGGCAGTGACTATATTTTTTTTTTTGCAAAATTCCTTTGTTTGGCAAAGTGGATAGAAGGCTCTATCTTTCTCATACGAGCTCCATTTTGAGTGAAATGAGTTGCGTTGGGAATATCGTCGAGACAGACGCGGTCGTATATTGTTTAAGAAATTCTGAGCACTTTGATTTTTGAGCAAATTTTTGCCCCTAATCCAGATTCTGATCACTTGGACCCACAAAATATAGTTATCTGATGAGAGTTGAATATTCTTGTCCTTCCCAAGTTCTATCAATTGATTCTACTTGGAAAAATCTCCATGACAACCACTTGGGTTCACTGACATGCCTTGTCTTGCAAATGGCTTGGCACTTCAACCAATGTTCTCCTTTTGCTGTTGACCCAATCCAACACTTGCTAGCTTCTTGTTGATTAAACACCTTTCTATACCAAAACAATCCCTCGGTGCTTGGAAAGCTGACTGATGGCCTTCCCACTGAGAATCATGTTCCTCCTTTGTAACACATGCATCTGATGCAAGCTTATCCTTGGAAACCACTTTTCCAAGTTAAGCCCATCTGAGTGAACTACAACAATGAGTTCCAATATCAGTAATAACAAGAAAATAAATGACCATTCTTTTACCTCCACGGTTCCAAATTCCACATCTGGAAGAATGCATTCGCCATCTCTTTTGCTTCTTGGTGTCACCACATCAAATGGTCTATAATGGCCACAATTTTTTTTTTCATTTTTGTCCACTTTCGCTTCTTCATTCCATCATCCTTCAATATTAACATGATGGTCATGTCATGATTTGAGAATGAAGGCTAATCATGAGCCTCTTTCTCAAGCGTGGACCTTCCAAAATCATGTGACATCTTGTCACAAGAAACACCATTAACCTTGAAAAACACTCATGCAAGAATATAACTTGACGACCTCTTCCTTTTGCTTCTTCAAAGCAACAAATGTCACATCATGTGAACATTGCCATGTAATCTTACATCTTGGTGTATAAACCATCGACTAAACACAAGTTGACAAAACCTGCTTCTTCAAACAATTGACTTTCAAGTCAAGCAAAAGCATGTACAACAACTTGATGATTTACAACAAGAATTCAACATTCTCATGAAACAATTCATCACATCTCCCTTTCATCTTTGGAAACAAAATCAACTCTCCCAAATTGATATAACATACATGTAACAATAAATCTACCACAAAAATCGACACTCATGCATGTGAAAATGATAAACATCTTCAAGTTGACAACATACATGTAACAATTAATCGGCCACACAAGTCAATCACTCATGCATGTTCAAGCACAATGAAACTATTAAAAATTCCACTGTTCACACACACAAACTATCATACATGTATAACAATTATCAACTCGGTCACAAGTACAAGAATCCCATTGGTATTTACGAGTACTTAAAGAGCTGAAATGACCAAATTTGCTGCAATAAAGTGAGTCAACATACTCCACTTTCGAACAACTTCCTCATGTAAACATGAAAGTTCAAGAATGAAACATGCATGCAAATTTGTAATTGCAAATTTCCATCTTTGCTACACCTAAGTGAGTCAACATAACTCTACTTTTCCAACATCTTGCTTCATGCAATATGCATCATACTTTCAGGAGAAAAAAATACATCTAAATAACAAGGAAATGCATCAATTATCAAAAGAAATGCAAGGCCTTAATTGGTTAATAAATCTAACCTTCTCTTTACAAACCATTTCAATGGCGCTTCTTTCAGCTGCACTTCATCATGTGTATCATCCTGACCCACATCAATTATGGAATCCTCTTTTCCATTCTTGCCAAAATCTCTCTCCACCTTCTTCAAATGTTGTGGATGACTTGTTGAATGCAAAGTCCAACACTTGTCTACAAGTTGACCCTACTTATGGCAATGAGTGTAAAATAATTGCATCTTCTTTTTAACATGGTTTCCATTATCCATTGGACCTTTGGCTTTCTGTCTCTTTTGTTTTAAAAGTTTCCTGTGTATGGCTATCCTCTTCCAATACCTCGAAACAGTATGGTTATTCAAGCCACAAAAGGAACATGTAAATTTTCTCCAAATCTTATGTGAAGATTTACCATGTTTATCATAATCAAAAGAAACTTGATTAAAGGAAGATTTATTCCTTGCACATTCGCCTTTGTCACCTTCTTGAGGAGGTGAATTCGATGAGGTAGTGGCTCTCTTTGGAATACCAACAATGGTTTCAATGACCTTAGAGCTTTCAATTTCCTCTTGTTTTCCATTTCCACTAGTTGCATGCTTATGATCATCTTCTTGCAAAGTGGGTATAAAACTTTTGCATTCCTCATGAACACAAACTTCACAAGATTGAGGTAATGAACACGTAATGAAAGTCCTTCTTGGAACACCTTCATGTGTCTCCTTGGCTTTGGAGCATTTTCCATCATGTTGTACATAACCAAGACCCAAATGTTAGGCCTTTCCTAAACAACAATTGGCTCAACTATGCCTTGTGCATGTTTACCTAACCCTTTACCTTCATAGCCCATCCTCATCAATAATTTGGACCCTATTCCTCTAGTGTGTCTTTCAAAAGCACCAAAACATTCATTTTGAGAGTAAATTGAAGATAAAATTGATTCAAGTCCTCCGCTTTGGCTGAACATGTTGAGAAAACCAATCATCATGTTTGTATCGAAGAAGCTAGTGTTATTGCTAAGGTTCCGCATTTCCATCATCGAAAATTCAGGGAAGCGCTTGAGATCGAAAAGAGACCAAGCAATCTCAATAGGGATGATGGTTGGAAAGTCAGTAGATGTTGGGTCCCAGCCCTCTCCTCCTACTCGTTTTTTCGTCATCTTTAGTTTTTGGTTTCTTGTTATTTTCACTTATTTATTTAGTTTACTATTGTTATTATTATTTTTTGTTTATTTGTTTATTTACATTTTCTACTCGCCTCTCCTATTATTTCTATTGATTATTTTATTCATGGGCCCCCGTGTAACTAATTTCCTTTCTGCTTATATTTCGAATCTATCTTCCTTTATTTTTCTTTATTACCTTATTTAACACTCAATTTGTAAAATACTTTTTAACTTTATACATTACTATACATCTAATTTTTTTCCTTTTATTTTATTTCATTTAGTTATTAACTTTTTATTTTAATTATTGATTTATTTATTTATTATTATTATTATTATTATTATTATTATTATTATTTTATTTATTAATTTAGTTATTATTATTTTATTTTATTTATTTATTTATTATTTTTTCTGATTTTTAATTTATTTATATTATCTTTCTTCTTATTTTTTAAGTTTTATTATTCTTATTTATTTTATCCATTTATTTATTTATTTATTTTATTGTTATTGTTATTTTTACGTTTATTCACATTTCACTCTTACTCCCATTTGGTTATTTGATTTTTAATTATTATTATTTTATTATTATTTTTGTTTATTTATTTTTATTTATTTGTTTATTTATTTTATTTTTATTATTTTTATTTATTTATTTCGTGGTTATTTATTTATTTATTTATTATTTTTTTTTTTTTTTTTTTAATGTGTTATTATTATTTTATTTTATTTTCTTAGTTACTTTTAACTCTTTATTTATTCATAGAAGCGGTCCGTTGCAACTAATTGTCTATATAAAATAATTGACCTTTAATTTTTTAATATTTAAAAATAATTGACCTATAAAATTTTTAAATATTTATTAATAAACTATTTTGATCCTGGTCCATTAGTCAATATTAACGGTTGGTCAAACTAGCCGTTGGAGGCTCTGCTCGGTCTATATAACATGCTAAGCTGGATCTATTTCTTCAACTTGTACTGACGATGAACCACACTGGTTGGTTCGAAACGCGTCGACAAATGACATTCCATGTGATTTTCGCCGAAATCTTTCTCTAACTTCATACCTCATTTTCATACACATACTTGGCTAGGGTTTCCTTGGCATCATGGAGTTGAATCTCCATCTCATGCATGTTTTCAAGAAGGTTTTGCTTCTCCTCCTTCACGTCCATCAACTCCTCTTGAAGTATAGTGTTCTCCTTCCTATCTTCATTCATATCTTACACCATATCTCTCATGATTATAAGCTCTTGCAACATCTCTAAATCAAAGATTCTTACTAAGGAAGATGGATTAGAAACATCACTTGTTGAAGCTACCATCACATAAACTTACACGCAGTTAAATTCTCCTTGTACAAATACAAAACCAATAGCTAATTTTCTAGCTAACCTTGGAAAACCATCTCAAGGTTAAAATGACCTAACAGTGCTCTGATACCAACTTGATTTGAATGTTGGGCAAACTTGTTAATGCTATGTAAGCTCCCTCATCAGTATTAAAAAATCATGTGTTTAGGATTGTCTCAAATTAACCAAAATGTGAGGAATTATGTGTCAAGTGTTGAGTGTCTTTTATGAGAAATTTATGAGGTTAATTAGCTATTTAAAACACATATACAACAAGTAAAATGCAAAGAAGTAAAACACAACTCATAACACAAAGCTGATAAAGGAGTTCACCTCCCGCTTTGCTTCTTCAAACAACTGCTCAGTCACTGGTCCTGAACTATCAGCATGAAGCTTCTGCTGAGTTTCTTGCAGATTCACAAGCTTTCCTTCAATACAGGCCATGACCACATAAGCCTCATCCAACCAGAGATTCCAACACCCCTTCAACACTACCTCCTTGTGTTGTGCTGCATCTACTTGTTCTTTCAATTGTTTGGCCTCCTGCAGCTTCGCCAATCTCTACATGAGAGCGATAGTTCGCACTGTACCTTTTACTTTGTCATAGTGTTTCTACAGTTCTTTTGCTTCTATCTCCAACCGCTATATATTAGGGTCCTCCTACAGGCTTGTCAGGACCTCAAACAACTGTTCAAAAAGTTTTGTGTGGTCTGCTACTCCACTTTCTACCACCGCTATCACCTCTGTGACAATGGTTGCATGCTGCTCCTTTACTTCTGGCGAAGTTGAAGGCTGGGCCTTCAACTATAGATCTACAATTTGTAGGTTCAGCTCCAACTGAACCCTAGCCATCTCTATGCAAGCATCACACACCCTTGTAGTTAGATTGTGTATGCACACCTCGATCGGTTCTTCCTCAGGACTGGCCAACTCCGGGACCATTCAGCATGCCTCCTCCACAACCTGAACTATGTGCTTGTTCCAGTTGGTTACCTCGGTCATGGTGGCAATGGCAGAGTCTCACTGTATGGCCATATGTTCATTATTAATCCTCTGCTTGTTGATCACCTGCAAAGCACGGTGTTCGCGGGCCCTCAGCTCCACGATCACTCCATCCTGCAATAGGTGGAGCGCCTTGCCAGGGAGTGATGCCAAGTTCAACCCCACTCCCTTGAGGGCACTGACAGTGGGCCTGTCAACTTCATTCTCTGTGGTCAGTGCTCCATCTGGCAGCACAATCGTGCTGGAGAACTTCGCACGTAGCATTTCGACAACTTCTGAAGTACTGACCATGAGGCTGGTGGACACCGCGCCAGCCTGTAATGCGCAGGTCTGCAGCTCCTACAAACCTATCTGGATGGCTCCCAATAGTAGCTATTTTTGCTGCTCAAACTGTTCAAGTGCCTCTATGGTGGCATCTCGCATCGTGTCTCCGATGTCATGCAAATCACCCTCTGTGAGGGTGATTGGGTTCAGTGACATCTTAGTGGCCTTGGATTTCTTCCTTGACCCTCCTTTCTCTTGTTCCCTTAGACACTCGATGTGGGCAGACATCACCTATGGGTCTGTGTCGTGCTGCTCTGTTTGCTCACTCGTTTCTTCGTCTGTCTCGGGCGAAGGCGACCTCATGCCTTTGTCAGAGCCGCGCTCTATTTCGACTATCTATTTTTCCATATGTTGGGTGGCATCATGCTCTGCTTGGGCCTTGTAAGCAGGCTCCTTGTTCATCTTCTCGGTCAGCTGCACCATCTTGAGCTTGGCTTCCTCCTTTTTCTACTGTGCGGTGAAATTGCTCACCCCCATCGCCAAGTCTAATGTACTACACCACTCTGTCAGCGAGCATTCAAGTACTGCATCAATTGCATCGTCCGTTGCCAAGTAATGCAAGTCATACCATGTCTGCGCAAGGTCCTTCCATTCCCTGATCGACACATGGTGAAAGTCTGCATTAAACTCTGCGTACCCTTGTGGGTTGGCAAATGCAGTAGGCGACGACAACGATAGTTTGTGATTGATAGCCACGCGGATGTTCATTTCCTTCAAGATCTAGAATACCTTGTTGTCCTTGATGCACTGAGCATCCTTGGTCACCCATAGCGAAGCGTACTTTGCTACTTCTGGTAGGTCCAGTGTGACATAGGGGAATTGACTGTCTTTCGGTAGCTCCTAGGCTACCAACACAATAGATAGCAAGAGCCACGCATAGTGGAAGGTCTTGTTGAGCCCCTGTGCTTTGCGGTAGTTCGTAAGGAACTCCCCGTAGAGATAGTGTGCCCAATTGAACTGGAATCCTTTAGCGCATTGGGCTGCAAGAGCAACAACTGGTGTCGACACTTCATCTGTGCAACACTTCCTCATGACCTTTCCTGCCAAAATCTGCGTGGACACCTTAACTACAAGGTCACTGATACTTGAGATGGCATAGCCTCGCAGCTTCTTCACAAGCTTAAATTTCTCCTTCATGGCCTCCGCGAGGGCTTGCTCACCAGCTTTTCCGACATACTTCATGGCCAGATTTTCTCCTGTGTAGGGCAGCCATGTAATCCTATGGATCAATATGTCAGTGATGGGTATTGGCTCCTCCAGCCACAGACACCCATCGTGCACCAAGCATAGCAACTGCTTGATGACCAATACTGTAATGGGGGTGTGATTGTAGTGTGGCACCCATAGCAGGTTGAGTAGACTTGCCTTGTCTACTCCCATGAGCCACTTCCGTGGTTCCAATGTAGTCATCCCAGTGGTTGTGTTAGTAATGCAGTGCATTAGCTGCTCTGCCACTAAGTGCATGAACGTTTCATGGTCAGCTAAGTCCCAATCTTCCAGTTTTAACAAAGGAACCCGCCCCAAGCACGGTCCTTCAAATGCAATCTCATCCGGCAGCAGAGGAGTTTGCAATTGGACATTGCTCTCATGAATGTCCTTTGGCACCTTGGTCATACCCTTGCAAGGAGGGACGTACTCGAGAAACTTAGTGATAGGGTCAGCACCCTGGACTTCAACTTCCTCCACTTCTACCCCCAAGTCCTCATCATCCATCGAGATGTCTTCAATTTCATCCTCCTCTGGCTCTAGGTTAATGGATTTTCCCTTTTCCTCTGTGGTGGTGATCCAGGTGGATATTGGTGGCCACCTACCAAGTCCATTTGGACCCCCACTATTGTTTCTCTCAGATATTCAGTTTCCTTAATTGTAGCACAATTTACTATTTTTAGCAGTTTTTCAGGTCCTAAACTTCCGGAGCCATTTTGAGGCCCTAAACAACATTTTTTGGGAACACTGGGAGCAACATGGGTCCATGGACCGATGTTTCTCTTCCCAAAGTTGTAGCTCTCGGATAGATCTTTCTAATGAGATATTGCGCGCGTCAAATGGAGATCATATGCCAGAGTTACGACCCCGGGAAGTTGATGTACCAATTTACCCAAATGGGGCACACAGTTTTGCGTTTCATCTTCTAGGGTTAGGTTTTTGGATGTTTAGGGTTTTCCATTGTTTCTAAACAATAAATAGGCCTTTGAACCTCATTGTAACATAGTTCAGAGGCATGTAGCCACCACATCTCTTCTTAGAGATAAGCTACCATCACCCTATCTGGTTTATTTCCATTTCTGTTTGTAAGCAAATTTAAATATTTTACATTAATGAAATGAAGCATTATTTCTGCTACGTCTCTGTGTTTATGGTTATCTCTGTAATTTGTTGCGTTCCTATTTAAATCCAGATCAGTGGTATCAAAGCGGTCTACTTTTTTTCTCTGTTTTTCTTTGCATGTCCCCAACGAGGTCGAGAATAAGGAGTTAGGGCTTGAACTAGTCGAACCTCTACAAGACCAACCTTGCAAATCCCGACGGCCTCCCATGGCGGATGAAAATAAAGACGAGGGGGCAGGATATCCTATCAAAATCTTTCTCGAAGAAGCCCTCGAATGACAAAGGAATGCGATGATGGACAACTTTGCCCAGATCCTTCAACAGCTACCCAGAGGTGACGCATCGACTTCCAGCAGCTCCTCTGGAAATGCGACGCCCTTTAAGGTACAAGTTAATTTGGAAATCCCCATCTTCGAGGGTCAAATAGATGCAGATGCCGTAGATAAATGGTTAAATCTACTAGAGGGTTATTTTTCTGGTCATGGTTTTTCCAGTCAGGAAAATATTATTTTCGCTCTTCTCAAAGCAGCCCCCCACGTCAAGGACTAGTGGGAAACCTACTACGAGCTGAAGGATGAAAGTACAGGCTTACTATTTTCAGCCTCACCCACTTGGGATTCATTCCGGGATGTCATCAAGGAGCAGTACTACCCTGTTGGAAGCTATGAGGATCAATACATAAAGTGGACCACGCTGCGACAGGGAAGGGACCAAGACGTGCCGGTGTTTACCAATATTTTCCATACCCTTCGCACAAAGTTGGGTATCAAAGATTCAAAGTAGCATTTGGTACTCAAATACTGCAGCTGCCTGCATAAGTACATCCAGGAAGAAACAGAATTCCTGAACATCCCCTCGCTCGGCATGCCATACCAATATGCCGTCAAGGTCGAGCAAAAGTTTAAACAGAAGAAGCAAGACTTTGGATCTGTGAATTCGAAGCAAGGGAAAGGTGGCCCCAAACCACAGAACAAAGGACAAAGCCAAGGTGGGATGGCCCAAGACAAACCACCAAAGCTGCAAGCAAAGAACAGCGCCATGAAGCCGAAAAAGGACACGAGAAAGTGCTGTGAGTTCCATAAGAGCTCCACTCACAACACAAGTGAGTGTCGGGCCAAGCAGTCACTGGTGGCCGAGCTAAAGGTTTTAGAATCAGATGCATGTTTCGATTCTGAGTCAGAACCCAACAAGGGGAATGACAAAGGGAAGTAAATTATTGATGCGGAGCCCAACGCCACCATTGCCACCACGGAGATCCAGAAGGAGGAACCCAAAGATCCAAAGGAGGAGGAGTGTCTCTTCCACTCCTAGGTGTGGCTAAAGGGCTCCTCGCTACAATTCATTATCGACAGCGGGAGCCAAAGAACCTCATGTCAGGAGAGGTCGCAAAGCGGTTGGGCTTACTGACCACAGCACATCCACAACCATACACCATCGGGTGGCTTCATCAAGGACGGGATCTTCGCGTGAGCCAGCAGTGTCGCCTTCCATACAACATCAAGCCCTTCACGGATGAGGTATTGTGTGACATTGCTCCCCTTCAAGTTTGTGATGTATTATTAGGAAAACCATACTTGTGGAAGCGACATGCTGTGTATGAGTCAAGGCTTCATGCTGTTATTGTTACATTGGGAAATAAGTTGTACAGGATACAGAAGGTAGCACTGCCTACCGCCATCTCTTTGGTTACTGCAAAACAATGCAGTAAGCTCATTTCCAAAATCGGGAAATTTGTTTTCCTGATGATACGCCCTCTAGAAAAGAAGAATACGGTGACCATGACCTCCAGACAGAGCCCCTCTGCACAAAAACTACAGATGGACAAGGTCGTGGAGGAGTACGAGGACATCTTCACCTTCCTCGCAGGGGTTCCTCTGCACTATCAAGTCAAGCACTCCATTAATCTGACCCCAGGTGCGTCGCTACCCAATGGACCAATCTGTCGGCACTTCATTCTGGAGAATAATGAAATCAAGAGGCAGATTCAGGAGCTACTGCGAAAAGGTCACATCCGTCCGAGTTCATCGCCCTGTGGGAGCCCAATCGTGTTGGTACAGAAGAAGGATGGGATTTGTAGACTCTGTATTGACTATCGAGCACTGAACAAGATCACTGTCCGTAATAGGTACCCGATCCTACAGATTGATGACCTCCTGGACCAACTGAAGGGGTCAAAATATCACCAAGATCGATCTGAAGTCAGGATATCACCAGGTACCAATCGAACCCTCCGATGTGTGGAAGACTGCCTTCAAAGCCAAGGAGTGCCTTTTCGAATGGTTGGTTATGCCTTTTGGATTGACGAATTCTCTTGCAACCTTCATGAGGCTAATGGATGACATCTTGCAGCCATTCACCAACTCATTTGTAGTGGTATACTTGGATGACATCCTGATCTTCAGCCAGAGTTGGGAAGAGCACCTCCACCATATCCAGTAGGTTCTCCAAACACTGCGGCAACACAAGCTATGTGCCAATTTGGAGAAATGCACTTTTGGCATGACCCAGGTTCAGTATTTGGGATACATTATTGATGAATAGGGAGTGCATGTGGATCCAGCCAAGATCCAAGTCATTCAGGATTGGCCATCTCCAACCACTCTGACAGAGCTCTGCAGCTTTCCACATCTTGCCAACTTCTACCGCAGGTTCGTGTTGGGATTTTCTCATATCACTTGGCCCTTGAGTCAAGTCACAAAGGGAGGAGCGAAAGAAAAATTCTTTTGGTATGAATCTCAACAAAAGGCATTCACAGCGTTGAAAGATCGCCTCTACATGGCACCAGTGCTTGCATTACCTGATTTGCAACAACCATTTGAGGTCGAGACAGATGCCTCTGACTATGTTATTGGAGCAGTCCTTACTCAATACGGGCATCCAGTGGCATATCACAGTGAGACACTTTCAGACACAGTCTGGAAGTATCCCACTTATGACAAAGAGATGTATTCCATTGTGCAGGCTTTCCGATAATGGAAGCATTACATTTTGGGGAAGGAAACAGTCATCCACACAAACCACTAACCCCTGCAGTTCATATAGACCCAAGGGTAATTGCAGAATGATCGCCATCAGAAGTGGTCTACATACCTGCAACATTTTCATTTGAATATCAAGTATAAGAAGGGCAGCACCAATAATGTTGCATATTCCCTCAGTCGACCACCGATCATGGCGTTAATCACCATGCTCAACTCTTGTGGGCACGAGACTTTTGATTGGCCACTTCTCTACAAAAGCGACCCAGAATTCGGCCACACATACCAGACACTCTTGGAGGGTCGGCATGTTCCAGATTTTCACCTCTAGGATGCCCTGTTATGCCACCTGGGTCACCTTTTTGTTTCTTCAAGTGAGCGTGCCAAGATGATTTGGGAAGCACACTACAATCGGGCTATTAGGCATTTCGGGGTCGAGAAAACGGTGGTAGTACTGCAAAAGTATTTCTATTGGCCAAATCTTTGACAGGATGTCAAGAAGTACATCAGATCATGCACTGCCTACGCCATTGCCAAACCGACCATCAAGAAGCAAGGCCTCTACACCCTGTTGCCTACCCCTATTCAACCTTGGGAATCCATCTCCATGGATTACATGTCAGGCCTTCCTTCCACTAAGCATGGAAACGACTATGTTTTTGTGGTCTTCGACAGGTTCTCGAAGATGGCCATTATGGCAGCCTGCAAGAAGAATATCATAGCAGAAGCCACTGCTAAACTCTTCTTTGAACGAGTGTGGGTGCACTTTGGGATCCCAAAGTCTATCATCTCAGATTGGGATAGTCGGTTCCTCAATACATTTTGGTCCAGTCTCTGGTCGATGCTGGACACCAAACTCACTAAGTCCACAGCCTTCCATCCTCAAACTGATGGCCAGACAGAGGTTGTCAACAGGATGATTGTACACATTCTATGCATGTACAACTTAAAGCATCCATGCACATGGGATGAGAGCCTCCACTATGTTTAGCACAGCTACAACCAAGCTCTTCACAGCTCGACTGGCCACAACCCTTTTTAGGTGGGCTTGGGATTCCAGCCACTATGTCCCATTGATGTGGCCATGCCATTTGTAGCTAATAATGCAGATTCGGCTCATGTTTAGCCTGAAACAGATAAGGAAACCAGCTTCGTTGAGCACATCCAACATATTCGCCAGCAGGTCCATGACATTCTGGAGAAATCAAATGCCAAGTACAAGCAACGACATGATCAACATCGGGTGCCACACAAGTTTCAAGTGGGCGACAAAGTCTGGTTGCATTTGCAAAAGTAACGCCTTACCTGAGCCTATCGGAAGCTGAGACCACTCCGATATGGTCCTTACACCATTATCAAGGCTGTGGGAGACAATGCATTTGAGCTCAGCATTCCCCAATTCCTTGGCCTACACCCAATGTTCAATGTGGACCGCCTTTGGCCATACTTTCCACCATTACTAGACACATCCGACATTGCAGAACAGCTCACACCCATAGAATTAAATCCAGATTGCATGGAACAAGATACAACTGATCAGATCATGGACACACAAATTAAGCACACTCGCCAACAGAATATCCAACTGTATCGAGTTGTCAAAGTAGGCCAACTCCTTCAGCAGGGAAAGTGGCTCACCACGGACTAAGTTCAGCAGAAGTTTCCTCATCTCATGGAGGAACTCAACGCAACAGGGACCATTGCTTCCTAAGAGGGGACGAATGATCCAGGTGGATATTAGTGGCCACCTGCCAAGTCCATTTGGACCCCCACCATTGTTTCTCTCAACTTTTCAGTTTCCTTAATTGTAGCACAATTTACTATTTTTAGCAGTTTTTTGGGCCCTGAACTTCTGGAGCCATTTTGAGGCCCTAAACGACGTTTTTTGGGAAAATGGGAGCAACATGGATCGTTGGACCAATGTTTCTCTTCCCAAAGTTGTAGTTCTCAGATAGATCTTTCTAAAGAGATATTGTGCATGTCAAACAGAGATCATATGCCAAAGTTATGACCCCGGGAAGTTGATGTACCAATTTACCCAAACAGGGAGCACAGTTTAGCGTTTCATCTTCTAGGATTAGGTTTTTGGATGTTTAGGGTTTTCCATTGTTTATCAACAATAAATAAGCCTTCGAGCCTCATTGTAACACGGTTCAGAGGCATGTAGCCACCACATCTCTTCTCAGAGATAAGCTACCATCGCCCTAGCTGGTTTATTTCTATTTCTATTTGTAAGCATATTTCAGTATTTTCCATTAATGAAATGAAGTATTATTTATGCTACATCTCTGTGTTTATGGTTATCTCTATAATTTGTTGTGTTCTTGTTTAAATCTGGATCAGGTGGGTTTGTCCTTCAGTGGGTTCCTTCTCGATGATGCACGCACCGATATAGTAGCCTGCTTGCCCATTTTATCCTTCACACTCTCCTTGGTTGGGGTCGACTTTGGTCTAGGTGTCCATAGTGATTTGGGAACTTTAGCTAATACTTTGGAAACCTCTAGAGTAGCTTCCTCTTCCTCCCTAACAACCTCTGACACAACCCCCTCAATTGTCACTACTTCACTGTCCATAGCTTCTGCGAGTGTCGACATGACGTTGTGCAACAACTCCTGTGTCTCTTTTGGCAATGTCTCAAATACTGAACTGGCTAGCAAAGCTTTGAAGTTCTTTTGGTTCATGTGCGCCCGAGAGCTCAACAACTCAATTCTCAAAATGCCAAGTGTTTTTTGCTAGGCAGCCACCTGTAATATATAGGGCATTTTGAATTCGAATCCAATCGTTCCCTCCACATTCGATTCATTAATGTTAGATTGGCGGAAAATTTCCAAGGACCTTACTCGTAAAGTTTGTGTTAAATGCCGGCTGCCCGCTCCATTTGGCCACATTTCTACCGTCAAATCATGAACAGTGACTTTAACGGTCACTTTCAGGCTAACCTGCACAATTTCTCCCTAGGTAGCATAGCAACCTTCGCACTGTTGTGAACCCTGTGACATTTCCCCATCGCGTACAATCCTCCAATCGCATAGTTCCCTAACCCGGGCAATGTAGTTTATAGTCCCGCGCCTCCTTTTAGCTACCTGGAGCACTAAGACTATGCTACCTTCATATAGTTACTTGGTCAGATCACCATTGTATGTCTTCAGTCAGCTGCCATTCACCTTTCCTGGGAAGGGATCTCCATTCAATTTAACCAACTGAACTGCTCCACCGTCGGTAATCTCCTTAATGACATAGGGCCCTAACCAGTGCATTTTGAATTTCCCTGGAAATTTATCAAACTTGTTGTCATATAACAAAACCAGATCATTTACCTTAAAGTTGTGTAGCTTAATGTGTCGATCATGCCATGCTTTTTTGCGCTACTTTTGGACCTGTTGGTGAAATCTAGCTAGAAATCTCTCTTCCTCAAGCTCAGCCAGCTGTGCGAGCCTCTCTTCTAGGGCTCCATGATCCATCATACTCATGAGTGCTGCTATGCGCAGACTAGGCACAATGTATTCCATGGGCATCACTACTTCAACACCATATACAAGCCTAAAGGGTGTCTGTCCAGTCAACTTTTTGCATGTCATTCGATAGGCCCATAGAACTGCGAGTATGTGTAGGTCCTAATCACTTCACTGAGCGTTGCAAACCTTAGTCACTGCATTCTCCAATACCTTATTGAATGCTTCCACCATCCTATTAGCCTATGGGTGATAAGGCATGCTTTTCTGGTGATATACCTGAAATTCCTCTGTCAACACGTTGATCGTCTCGTTCAGAAAGTGTGTACCACGATCGCTCATCAGAATCTTTGGACACCCAAATCGCGTCAATACATACTCAAAGAGGAACTTCATAGCGATCGTAGTTGGGAAGTCCTTCACAGGCTGTGCCTCTGCCCATCGAGTCAAATACACAGTCACGGTGATAATGTACCGTGCTCCTGTCTTCTTTCCTTGGGGCTGAATGGGTCCCACAAAATCTATCACCCATTTCTCAAAAGGTTGTAATGTCATCTGTGGATTCAGAGGAAGCTCATCTCTCCACGATGGCCTGCCAGTACTTTGACACACATCGCACGCCTTGCAGTAAAATTTTGAATCCTGATGGAGGGTTGGCCACCACAACCTTACTTATAGAATCTTCTACGTGGTCGCTCTCCTTGTATAATGGCCTCCCGCGGTGCCCCCATGAGTGTCCGTGAGGATACTGCTCCTTTCAAACTCTGGTACATATCGTTGTAATAATTCATCAGACCCCATTTTGTATAAATGCCCGGCAATGACAGAAAATTCCGTCACGCGCACCACTAACTCCTTTTTCTGCTGGATGGAGTAGCCTTCTGAGGCGGTCCCTGTTGTTTGGAAGTGTATGATGTCTTCAAAGTGACCGTCCACAATGCGCACTACAAATAGCTATGCGTCAAGAAATCCCTCCTCCAAATTAGTGGGCTCTTCCCCCATTTTTATGCGTGACAGATGGTCTGGTCCTGCATTCAGTTGTCCAGGCTTCACAATAACCTCAAAACCATACTCCTAGAACAATAAAAACCACCTACAAATTCTCCCCCCCAACACACGCTTATTGACCAAGTATTTCAACGCGGAATGATCTGTATACATCTTAAAATGTCCACCCAGCAAATAGTGTCTAAACTTCTGGAGCGCATATACCATGGCTAACCCTTCACGCTCAGTGGAGGAATAGTTCTTCTCAACCTTGGATAACCTCCTGCTTGCTAACACTATAGGATGGTCCAATTCACCTCCACCAGCCTATGTCAATATTTCTCCCAGTGCTATACATGATGCATCTACATGTACATGAAACTCCTTCTTCCAGTCCAGGAAGGCTAAAATCGATGCAATGACCATTTTTTTTCAATACATCCAAGCTTTTCTTACAGTCCTCGTTCCAACAGAACATGACATCCTTTTTCAACAACTTATCCATAGGTGCGGTGATCTGGGCATAGCCCTTGATAAACTTCTGTAATACCCAGTATGTCCTAAGGTTGCACACAGTTGTTTCACACTCCTCGGCGCCTCCAAGTTAAGTATCACTGCGATCTTCGCGGGATCTACCATCAGTCTCTATCTACAAACTACATGACCCAACAGAGTCCCAAAAGGAACACAAAACAGGCATTTCTTTAGATTTAGTGCAATATGGTACCTTCGACAAGTATCTAGCATCAGGCGCAAACTTGCCACATGGAATTTTACTAACCCAAACACAGTCCAGTCATCAAAGTACGCCTCCAGAAACTTATGAATGAATTCTTTGAATGCAGCAATGACTACGCGTGAGAAAATTGCAAGTGCATTCTTCAATTCGAAAGGCATTATAGTGTACTAAAAACATCCCCATTCAGTCGCGAAGGTCATCTTGCTTCTATCCTCTGATGCGATTTTGATTTGATGGTACCCAGCGAACCCATCAATGAAGGAGTATGCTTCTTGGCCGTCTACATTATCCAATACCTCATTAGTGAATGGATTCAGGAAAGGATCATGTATGCAAGCGTCATTCAACTTCCTAAGATCTACGCATATCCTTATTTCATCCTTCTGCTTCTTTTCCTGTACCACCATTGGTCTTACCCAATCATATTCTTCTACGGGCTCAATTATTCCTGCCGCGAGCATCTTGTCTAACTCTAAGTAGACCTTCTCCTTATACTTTGGATTGAGACGGTAAGGTCTTTTCTTAACAAACTTTTCGTCGGGCTTTAATGTGATCTTCATAACACCCAGGTCTCCTATTATCCCCTTTGGCTCCATAAACTTGGTAGAGAAAAAATCCTGGTATTCGTGGAGCAATTTAGCAACCTTATCTACCATTGCATCATCCCAGTAATCTCCAATCTTCGCGAATTTGGGCTTTGCCTCCGTACCAATATTTATCTGTTTCATTTTCAGTGGTGCGGTTATATTAGAATTTTCAATCTGTGGTCCCTCAACCTCGTGGTGACCCTTGGTTCAGGGATATTAATATTTTGTGGATCTTTGTCTTCTTCTTCAGCAGTCACGTTATAACATTCCAATGCGTGGCTTAGCTGAGTAGTCCAATTGGGTTGAATCAGGTCCAAAGGATCCTACGATATCCTAAAGATTGCTGCTTTAACTTCTTGTAGTGCTTCGTCAATATAGTCAAACCCATCTTCGAAGATGAACATCATTATGAACACTTCACACAGAATATCCCATTCACATGTGCCATTGCGGAACTCTATTTCCAAGTACCACTTCATCGAGATGACATCCAAGGTATGATAGAACAAGTGCACCCATTCAGGTTGGGGCTTCGTTCCATAAGCCTTAGCCCATTTGGCCAAGTGTGCACACAGTTCATCCTTCCCAACATACTTGTCTGTCATTCCTACCTTCGACTTCCCAAAGCAGTTCTCATCATCCTCCTACACTCGCGCCAATCATCAAAGATACCCTTGTGCAGACCCCACCATCTTGCGGGAGTAGTGCGCAGTGCCCAGTCCAAAGCCTAGAAACACTTCTTTTCTGGTACCTCCGTCTCAAATACATCCAAAAATACATCTACATCATTCATGCCATCATAAGTGGGCATATTTATTACCTCTGACGATACACAGCACAGCGACTAGGTCATCATGTTACAGCTCAACGTGGTTACTTCATGTAGCCGATTCTGTCAGCGCTCTAATTCTTCATCAGAGTCTGAGGTGCAGGAACTCTCACGATCCCATGTAATTCATCCATCCGCTGTCGAATTCACCCAATCTTGGTCTCGTGTTGTTATCTTATATATGTAGTCCAAATCGTCATCGCTTTCATAATTGCGAACTGGTTCAGTATAGCGCGATCCTTCAACAGGATCTAGGGGTACTATTACGCGGAGAGATTTCTTCTCAAATATTATCTTTCGCTTCTTTAGGTTGATTACCCCATTCATGTCAGTAGCCCAATCAATGCCAAGGAGCGCAGGGTAGGGGTTGTTTTCATCCACAATTTCTATTAGTGCAAAGGCATCCAATTCACTCGTGCCCTCAATATCTACAGTTACCCCTTGTAGCTGTCACATGGTGATGATCTTCTGCTAATTTTCCATCCTTAACTGAATTGGAGACCACTGCAGCGTGGGTCTTCCCATCAGCTCCCAAGTCTTCTTTGGAAAAATGTTCGCATCTAACCCCAGATCTAGAATACCCTAATCCATTTCATATTCTCCTATCTGCATGGTGAGTCTCATCTCTCATCTTGTCCTTGCTTTATGCTTACCAATCTTTCGTACAACACGCGGTTCACTCGAAGTGTTTCCAGCGCATCGTGGTTCACTCGGAGTGTTTCCAGCGCATCTATTTATAAGCTCCTATAACCCTTTCACAACCTTGCTATCACCCAGTAGCTTCATGCAGTTCTCTAGAAAGGTCATAAGCATAGACGAATCCATTTCCTAGTGAGGCTTATCCTTGCTCCCTGAGGTAGAGGCCTCACCAAAGCTCTTCTTTGCTTCCATGAATATTTCATGTGCGTGCTCCAAATCAAATTCAGCCTCCTTCGCTAAAGCTTTTTGAACCCATGCGTTGTCTTTAGGTTATTTCCCCTTATCATCACCCGTTACAATTCCATTTCGAAGCACTATATTCACATTCAGATCCTCTTCGCAAGGCTCAGACCTCATCATCTGCAAGTTCTGAGTTGGCTGAGGTGGTAGCATCCCTTTGTCGCATATCCTCGCTATCAGCATAGGATAGTCTTTTGTATCGTGATCAAACTGATTATAATATTTTCATGACAGTCGTGTTGGGTTAGTACATTCGCGGGCATAATGTCCTGGTCCTCCACAGTTGTAGCAGATTAGCTATCCCTGAGCTCTGCCAAGTCCTCCTCCGCCTCGGTCTCGTCTACACCCCTAAAATCCTATTCACGCCATCCCAGCGCTTTGGTCAGGAGGCCACGTTTCTACCTGAACCCTATAGGTGGGTGTTTTGTCCATCATTAATTCGTAACTTCTATAGTTGCGCTCACCATGCCCTACTGACCTGCAGAAGTTGCAGAACAGTTATTGCGGTGTCTGTACAAACTTCTGTAGCAAATGAGAGTTATCCATCGTATGTTTCCCTGCTACCTAACATATAGCGCACCACAACACAGGCCCCACACTCGGTCTTGCTTGGGCCTCCGACCTCAAAGGCATCAGTCCTCCTCTTGTAATATAGTTCACAAAGACCGGGCAGTGGTCTTTGTCATGCCCCTAACCTTTACATTTCAGGCACCATATCTCTTCGTGCACCTCTGGTCGAACTGTTCTATCCTAATTCAAACTTTGCATTTAAAGCCAAATATTTTGCAACTGCGCATGGATCTATTGAACCCCCAGATTCAGATCTTGCATCAGTGTGTCATGCAATCTCATTGCAATCTCCAAGGCCTCTTCCTGAGTCGTAATCTTCTGTTGTGACAGTGAAACCCTTAGGTGTGGCAGGAGCGAAGCCATGAACCACTCACGGTGTTGTCCATCTGTTAAGTTCATATTAGCTTCGCGGATTTTACACTTCAACCTCTGATCCAATTCCCACAGTGCCTCACCTGGTTTCATCGCAATTTCCTTGAACCCCACAATCTACTATGCCTCGGATTTGGGCCTACTGAATTCTTTATTCAGCGTGGTCTGGATGTCTGCCAACCCAGCATTTGGGTTATCATTAGAGTACTTGATGTACCAGGTTAGCGCACGATCTTGTAAAGCACTAACCAATGTTTCCTTCTTCACGTATCATCTATGACACCTTGAGCTTCCCATATAGCTTTCATGACGAACCAAAACTAGTCTGGGCCCTCATTTCCCAAGCCTTTAAACAAAGGCAAATTTACTGAATTTTCCATGTTGAACTGTGGTGGAGGTGGTGGTGGTATGGGTGAAGTCGCAAGTGACAGTGGTGAAGTTGGAGATGGTGTAGGTGGAGGTGGCAATCGCGGGAATCCCTATCTTATTAACTAAACTGCACTTCACGGAGAAGCCTGTGCTACACCCTCTTCGTCACCCAACAGAGGTGAAATAAGTGGGATATATTCAAGACCCTTTCTTCCTTCATTCCTATAAGTCTTTCCACTTCGCGTAGCTCCAAACATCAAGGTAGATGCATAACCCGTTTTTCACACAATAAGATCTTAATCCAGGTATTTAAACACTTCAAGTACTTACCTCATGGACCTTTGAAAAAGCATCGCTCTGCCTCGCTATAACTAACTTAGGTATTGACTGTGAATTCAGTCAAAAATCCTCCTATGATGCGATCGAGCTAATGATTAACAGCACGAGCGATCTTATCCTCAAAGGCTTCCAATCTCTGTACTGCTCCGGGGTCCAGACAATAGGACCGTCAAGTCTCCACCTTCCTTGGCTATCCGCTAGCTTCACGATCCATTCATATAACTCAACTAGAAAGGAACATAAAAAGATCTTGTGGAATTCTGTATATAAGTACCTGTCTAGCCACTGTTCCTTTGTCAACCGTCGATTTCTGTTCTCCTGCTCCACGAATTCATGGATCTTCCTATCCAAACAGTCTTCGATCTCTTTCTTAGTTGGATTCCAGTGATATGACATCACACATCTCTCATGCAGATTTTGGTCCCGGCAACAGAACCATTTGTTGGCTTTGTGGGGCCTAACCCAAGTTCGGTGCTAGTTAGCCAAACAAATCCCTACACTACTGGCCCTTTCAACATTAGCCCATGGAGCATGGACCAAAGTCTCACCCAAGCAGTATGGGAGGATTCTAGAACCAAGTTTCCACACACTAAGATGGTCGTGATGTTAGTTTATACCCTTTGTTCCTACTTTCGCGCAGGTCACTAACTTTAGGGCTTTGTCAGTCTACCCTTTATTCCGCCCTTCAGTACCTCCGCGAAGGTGTACGATTGACCTTCACATAGCCTTAACCTGCGATCCAAGTACTTTCGCGCTGCTATTACAGCGTATTGTACAGGTTCCCAAGTTATCTTAAGCATTTTACATATCTTACTTAAACAATCATAGTTGGCACGTGTAAACTGATATTCTTACTTGCGTTCAATTAACCAATATAATCACATATATTCACGCATCACATAACATTATAAATTAGACCCAAAATGCAATATAACCAGATGCATGAACAGGAAATAAATACACAGAATTTGGAGAACACTTCTCTTTGTTGATATCTTCATATTAATACAGACTCTATCTGCCCTGCGCACACAGCTGTAGGGGTTCATGCACTTAGTTGTGGACTTCCACCCTAGGCCTCTGCGCACTCAGCTGCAGAGCCTCTACCTATGCTAAGACCCAAAACACTTAGACTTCTCTACCAAGACTCTTCACTTCATTCTTCACTAAAGACTTAAGACTACTTAGAGCTTACTTACTTAGCTCCTTTTTATACAATCCCATGGTCCGCGGACCATGGGTGGATCTTTATAGCTGACTTTACACTTTACAAAATAAGGGTGAACAACCCTTTATGAATCTTGACACCTTCGCGCTCCGTGACCAAAAAATGTAGAGACTTTACAACTTTATTACAAAACTAACCCAAAACATGGGCTTTAAGCCCCAAAACTGTCCTTGGGGGATCCTGTTCCCCAATAGAGTGACTGTATTTCTTTTTGCAAAATTCCTCTGTTTGGCAAAGCAGATAGAAGGCTCTATCTTTCTCATATGAGCCCCGTTTTGAGTGAAACGAGTTGCGTTGGGATGGTATCGTTGAGACGGACGTGGCCATTCAGCTTTTGAGTGATTCTGAGCACTTGGATTTTTAAGCAATTTCGAGCACTTGGATTTTTTAGAAAAAAATTTATCCTAATCCAAATTCTAATCAACTATCAATCCTGGTCATCCTCCATGCCCATGCCAAATCACAACAAAAAAACCAAATGCATATGCCATGCATGCCAAAACTAGTGAGGAAAACATACATGCAACTTAGTACCTGCAAGAAAATCTCGTTGTAGCTGTTGATCCTGATGTCCTCTTGTGTTTCCTGCTCTTCCTTTGCCTTGCTCCAAAAATACAAGTACGCCACACCCTCCAAGAGTGCTCCAAGAAAACTCTAAGTATCCAAGAGTATGATAGAGATAGATAATAATGAGAGAGATCCAAAACTAAACTGACAAAAGGTTACCAACTAATCCTCAGAAGCCTTTTTATGAATGATGCCTCTATTTTCTTCATTTTCAAATATTTTCCTTCATTTTCCTCCTCACATGCAACCTATGACCTTTCACCTCCCTTTTCTCCTAATTTCCATTATTTTCATAAATAAATGTGCCAAAAATGCCATTTTGTCTTTTCCATTGCTTTTGCAAATTTCCTTATCCATTAATAACCAAATGAACACCCACACTAGGATGTCTTGCCCAACATGCAACTTGGAATAAGTGTCCCATCAACCATGGTTATTATTTTTCATTTATTAACTTTTATTACATGGAATTTTGACCAAGGCTATTACAGAACCCTCCCCCTTGGGGGAACACCGTCCTCTGTGTTCAAAAGCACCTTTAACCACAAAATTGTTGTAAGCACAATATACTACCGATGGAGATTCATAACTTAGCTCGATGCAGTATTTACAATGATTAACATATTGAGAAGAAAACCAACGTGAAAACATAATAACATAACATCATAATGACATGACACCCATACTTCTTATTAGAGATTTATAACATAGCTCATGGTGGTATTGACATCCATATACATATGTACATATACCAACATCACCAAAACATATACCAAAACAACATACCAAAATTGTTTTTCCTCAACTGGAAAACAAGGAAGGATACATATCCCACATCTGATCCGCCATCTCCCATGTAGCTTCATCAGGCCCAAAGTTCTTGCATTGCACTTTAGCTTGTTCGATTGCTCGATTCTGGAGCATGAGCACTTTTTTCTGCAATATACATTGAGTCTTCGGCTAGAATTCTCCTTCTGGTTCCACCTGCAATATAGACCAGTCAATCACATGATCAACATCTTTAACATACTTCTTAAGCAATGACACATGGAAAACATCATGGACTTTCACTGTCGTAGGTAATGCAAGTCGATATGCTACTAGCCCAATCCTCTCAATGATACTGAAGGCTCCACAAAACCGAGGTGCCAGCTTGGGACATGATCCAATATGTAAGGATATCTTCTTTAGTTTGATGCACAAGTACACCTATTTCCCAACCTGGAACTCTTTGAACAACTTGTTATGATCTGCATATCTAGTGCTTCCTTTAGATTCTTCTTGATCAAGTGCATTTCCTTTTCCATGTCCTCCAACATGTTTGGTCCAAACAACAAACTATTAACTGGATCACTCCAACTAATAGGAGTATTGCAACTTCACACATAAAATGCCTCAAACTTCTTAAGCAATGACACATGGAAAACATCATAGAATTTCACTGTCATAGGTAATGCAAGTTGATATGCTATTGGCCCAATCCTCTCAATGATACTCAAGGGTCCACAAAACCGAGGTGCCAGCTTGGCACATGATCCAATACGTAAGGATCTCTTCTTTAGTTTGATGCACAAGTACACCTGTTCCCCAACCTGTAACTCCTTGAACAACTTGTTATGATCTGCATAGCTCTTCTGCCTATCTAGTGCGTCCTTTAGATTCTTCTTGATCACCTACATTTCCTTTTCCATTTCCTCCAACATGTCTGGTCCAATCAACAAACTGTTAACTGGATCACTCCAAATAATAGGTGTATTTCAACTTTGCCCATAAAATGCCTCAAATGGACTCATTCCTCAAATATTCCAGATGCCCATTGTTGTAAGTAAACTTGACGAGTGGAAGATACTCTTCCCACTTTGGTTGTTATGCATCACATACATCCTCAACATGTCCTCCAATGTCCTATTGACCCTCTCTATCCATCCATCCGTCTGCAGATGATAAGCTGTACTGAAGGCCAATTTTGTGCCCAAACCTACAAATAACTTCCTCCAAAACTTGGAAGTGAACTTTGCATCCATGTTTGAAAAAATATTCTTGGAACACCATGCAGTCTGACCACATCTCTGATGAATACCTGTGCTACATTTCTAGCTGAGAATGTAGACTTCATTGGAATGAAGTGTGTAACCTTTGTCAACCTGTCCACAATAACCATGATGGAATCGTGCTATCTCACTATCCTCAACAAACCTGTGATGAATTCCATGGAAATGACTTCCCACTTCCAATCTGGGATCGCAATCAGTTGTAGCAGTCCACCTCGTTGTTTACACACTACCTTCACACACTGACAATCAAAACACCTAACCACAAACTCTGCTACATCCCTCTTCAGGTTCGGCCAATAACAAAATCTCTTCATTGTTTTCAGTGTCTTCTGATAACCTAGATGACCTGACTATGGTTTCGCATGAAACTCCCTCAAGATCACCCTCTTGAGCTCACTACTATCTAGGACATATATCCTGTTTATGAACCTAACCAATCCATCTACTGTAATGCAATAGTCCACATCCTATGCAACTGCACCTGTACCACTACCTATACCTATACTACCACCTATACATGTACTAGTAATCTACTGCAAGCTATGCATAATCTCCATATATCTAACATCCTGCTAACCTGCTTGCAAGATCCTATCTTATAAGTCTATCCCATAGGATATCATAGCTTCTAAGTGATTTACTTGTATCCACCTACTAAGAGCATTTGCCACTCTGTGCTCCTTGCCTTTGATGTACCTGATCTCAAAACAGAACTCACTGATCGTAGCCAACCATTGAGCCTGCCTACCATTCAGATTCTGTTGGTCAAATAGGTATGCAAACCACTGTGATCACTCATCAATGTAAACCTCCTACCTAGAAGATAGTGTCTCCACATATTCAATGCATGTATAATCACTGCAAACTCAAGATCATGTGTGGGGTATTTCTGCTTGTGCTCATTCAATTTTCGTGACTCGTAGCATACCACCTATCCATCTTGCATAAGGACTCTGCCAAGTCCTTTCTTGCAAGCATATGTGCTTACTACAAACTCTTTGTTCAGTTCTGCAATATTTAACACTAGTGCATGTGTCAACAACTACTTAAGCTACTCAAAACTAACCTCACACTCCTCTATCCATTCGAACTTCTTACCTTTCCTATGCAATGATGTGACAGGATAAGAAATGTATGAGAAGTTCCTAATGAACCTCCTATAATAGCCTGCCAATCCCATGAAATATCTCACCTCATCTACATTCTTAGGAGCCACCCACTCTATGATGGCCCTTATTTTTTCTCAACCTACTGTAATTCCCTCCTTGGAAACAACATGTCCCAAGTAATTTACCTCAGTCTAAAAGAAACTAAACTTGTTGAGATTAGCATACAATTGATGCTCTCTCAATAGTATCAACACTACTACTAAATGCTCGGCTTGCTCTTCCTCATTAGAATAGACCAATATTTCATCAATGAACACAATAACAAACTTGTCCAAATATGGACGCAACACACTATTCATCAAGCACAGAAAAGTAGTTGGGGCATTAGTCAACCTAAATAGAACTACAACAAACTCATAATTCCCATACCTAGTTCGGAAATTTGTCTTGTAAATATACTCCTCTTTGATGTGTACCTGATGATATCCAGCTCTCAGATCAATCTTCAATAACATTGTTGCTCCCATCAACTGATTAAACAAGTCATCAATCCTCGGTAATAGATCCATGTTCTTGATGGTCACATTGTTCAACTTCCTGTAGTCAATGCATAATCTGAGAGTACCATCTTTCTTCTTAACGAACAATATTGGTGTGCCCCAAGGTGATAATCTTGGGCTAATGTATCCTTTTCCAGCATTTCCTTCAACTACAACTTCAACTCTAACAACTCAGGTGTGCTCATCCTTTAAGGTGTTTTTGATGCCAAAGCTGCCCCTGGAAACAACTAAAGTGAAAGGTCTACCTCCATAGGAGGTGGAAACTCTAAAATATCCTTAGGAAATACATCCTTAAACTGTTGTAGAACTGGGTAGCTGCTCAAAGCATATGCATCCTCAACTTCCTTACCCTTGTCACTAGAAATGTTTACTGCAAATAACATACACCCTTTCTTGCCACTACGCTTTGTTTACATAGTTGTCACCACCCTAACTGATGTGGCTTTCTTCTTTCTTGGCAATACTCTTGGTTCCCCATTGTCATCCAGGCACTCAATAGCTTTTCCATAACAATCCACCTTTCTTCTATGATGATACAACCAATCCATACCCAACAACATATTGTATTATCCCAATGTTAATACATTCAAATGTTCTACGATAGGCATACCATTCAAATCAAATGCACAACCTCTTACCAAATGATGAACTTTCTTCTTTGTATTTGTAGCCAACTACACTAACCAATATTTTGCATGCAATTTCTTACTCAAACCACACTTATCCACCAAGTCTCAACTAACATAACTGTAATTAGATCTAGGGTCAATCAAAATAGAAATAACTTGATCACAAATATTATCGTCTATCTCAATGATAGATGCCTGAAGATCTGCCTGTTTGTTATCCAATGCTGCATAAATAAGAGGAACGCTCTGACAAACATCCCCAACAGTCTATGCATCTTGTGCACTATATGTCTTAGGCCTACCACCTTGATTCTGCAGAAAATCTCTCCTGCGATGATCTTTGTCACAAGTCTAACACTCTATAGGCTTTTACCTTGCATCCTTGTTCTGCTCCTCGGATCAATGTCCCTATCCTCTATTAGATGCATTGAACCTCTTAGGTGGTACAACGTTCTCCTTATTACTTGAATCATGTGGTCTTACTTGCTTCTTGTCTCATTTTCCTTTGTTCCTTTCATTTCCTTTCTAGCTTGGCTTAATCTCGAATCTGCACTTCGATTGTTCATGGCAATGCTTTAGCTTTTGAATGGCCTCCTCCAATGATATAGGGTCATCGAACTCAATCATGTCTTTGAATTCCATTGGTAACCCACGAGTGAATCTATGAATCTTGGCCTTCTCCTCCTTGAGGTAAGGCACATACCTCAGTAGCACCAAGAACTTGCTATTGTACTCATCATCTATCATAGATACCATCTTTAGTTCATAGAATTACTTTTCCCTGTCATCAAAGTACCTCTCTGAAAAGCACTTCTTTTTGAATAACTGCTCAAACTCACTCCAAGTCAAGTCTTCTTTATGAATACATCTAACATTCTTCACATCTTCCCACCAAATGGCTGCTTTACCTTTGAGACTAAATGTAGGTACTCTCGCTTTCATTAGGGGAATTTTGAGGTCTAAAATGGGCCTCTTAAGGAAATTATAAAGAATAGTGGAAATAATAAAATAAGATTAGATTACATCATCAAATTTTAGAGGGAAAAAAGAAAAAAATTGATTTTCAACATGTATTTTCAACTTATCTCCCTATGGGTTTACTCAAATTTCGAGTGGAAACACTCATTGGATTCAAAATTTGATTCCTCATCCAAGGAGTATTGATGTTGCCTACTTTCGATGAACCCTGCTACTCGAAAAATGAGAAATACATGAAAAATATGATTATAATCAAGTTTTTTCATGTATTTCTCATTTTTCGTGTAGCAGGGTCCATCAGAAGTATGAAACATGGGTACTTCTTGGATGAAATTTTTCATCTAATGAGTACTCTTGCTCATAATTTGAGTAGATCCTTAGGGAGAAAAGTTGAAAATACGAGTTGAAAAGTAGTTTTATTATTTTATTATTTTTTAATCTTTTTACCTTTTTACTCCAAAAATGGTGAATCATCTCCCATGGTTGACATCGTCGCCTTCAATCCTATTGGTTCTTATAAAATTTATTTTGGTTGTACATTTTTCTTAGGAGGCCCATTTTAGACCTCAAAATCCCCCTAATGCATGTTCTCCGAATAATCATGAAACCTAAAGAACTTCTTCATACCCAACAACCATGCCTCTTCATCCTGCAATTTCTTCATCTCTCCATCAAAGGTAGGTGGATTTTCTTTCTTAAACACATCTCGAAAGTGTCCCCTATCACTCCTCCTGTAAGGAAGATAACGATATCGATCACCATGTTTGTTAGAACCAGAACTAAAATGGTACCTTTGTCTATCCCTCCTCCTATCTGGAGTGTCCAAAAAACTTCCATCTCTGGTCGTGTCACCACTATCTGACCAGTGACCACCATGTGACCTACTACCATATGCCCCATTATTTTTTTCCTCCTGCTCAAAGCTGATCCGAAGTGGTCCCTATCAGTGCAAATCTAACAAACTCTGAATTATCATTGCATTTACCTCTACTAGCTTCTCCTGTGCTTGCATGATTGTGTCATTTTCTTCCTTAGAACTCCTTATTTCTTCCTTTAATTTTTTTAGTGTATCTTCCAAGTTGGAAGAGTTCCCAACACCATACTCCTCTTCTAATTCATAGGAAGAGTCTTTGTAGTCTACCATCTTATTAGCCATTTGATATTTCTTACTGCAAGGTATATCATGTCAACTAAACCAAATCACAATAAACCAATGTACCTTAGTATAGCTCGAGGAGGATACCTTGTTTGCAAGATCAACAAATCATCATGATACATGTATAACATAATCATTATAGCATATAGAAACATAACATGTAAGTATATAACCATGCACCCATCATTCTAGATAGGGTCCAATCATTAATGCATGATCTTAACAACAACGCATACCACAACCTCATGCATGGCAAAAACCACTACATCACTTTACACTTGACCACATGCAAACATTAACATGCATAAGAAATGCATAACCAACCACACACACTCATAAACACATTTAATGAAGCATAAACGAACGATACTTGAAACCAAACTTACAATAATGATACATGCAACCAAGCACACAAAAATGCAACCAAACATACAAGAATGTAACAAAGCGACATATAACAACATGTAAGTGACATATAACCACATGTAACCAGTCATACACTCATGATGATGCATCCCACAATAATAACCTCAACTTCCACATGACAACATCACTACAACAATGATCAACATCATGCAAATGAAACAAGCACATGGAATGCAAGTGTAAGAGACACGCATGCAACTGACATGCATGCATGACCAAAACACAACCAATCCAGCTCGAGGGGTGAACCATGCTCTGATACCACTTTGTAACACCCTCCTCCCACATCTACCAAAGCAACTGGCCAACTAGGGCAAATATGCGATGAGAGGCCACTATGATATGACTCGACCTCCTAAGTCATGTTAAATAGGCAGAATTGATGGAAACACACCATACAGACATTCAACATCATCATTAGGACCCTCAGGAACTGATCCAACCTTTCTGCCAATGAACTGATCCAAGATATTTTACTTACATATGCATCAGAATTACATATAACAGATCTTATTAACGATGAAACTTAAAAGTACATAAATAATGCGGAAATAACTAGAAGAACATGAAACCATGACACCAGGATTTGATTATAGAGTTCGTCCAATTTGGACTATGTCTCTGGGCCTTGCTCAATGGCGAGGAGGCTTTCATTCATTAAGTGGCATAAAAATAGATAAAAGTACAAGCAACATTCTTTAAAATCCTTATACCTCCACGCTGGAAGATGGACGAATAATGGAGACCCCAGCTTCAGCAACAGATAGTACCAATGAACTCCTAGCGAAAAGTCATGCAAAAACGCCTATTCAAACATCCAATTTGGATAATCGGGCCTTCTGCAACTTCTCAGAACCTCCCTGCTGTGCAGGGCGCGGTCTCGGCCTGCTGTCAGGGTTAGGGCCTGTTGTACAATGGATTCTTAATTAATCGTCTAGTCCTCTCTGCCATTCTTCGACACAAATGGTCCTTTAAATAAGTTGGTGGTAAATCCATCACAAACCGAGCAATTCCAAAAAAATGTCGAAGTTTAGCAAGTGGGCATTTTCCAATAGAGGTTCTTAGGTCATGAATAGTACGCAGGTAACAAACCCCTAAGTATTGGAAAAACCTCCATTGAATAGTACAAACATATCGTTTGTTTTAAACCTCAAATCTACGGTCAATACAAAGAAGCAGTGCTTCCCCAAACCCGACGGCTTTAACAGAGAATTGGTGGTCTTCACTGTTTGCGGTTCTTCATCGGCATTCCAAATTGGCAAATAAACCAACCCATGATTCAGCACTCTGTGATATGGCGGACCCGCCTAGATTATAAAACACAACATATAAAATTTCAAGTTCGGAAACCCCATCGCAAATCGCAATCAGCGTGGAACTGAGGTTGGCATTCCTTGCTATCTCTCCCCTTCTGTGAACTGTGATTACGATATATATCACATCACAACTAGACTCTGTCAGGGCCGATTCATATCTAATAGCCCTTATGAAATTTCAATATTTGATATATCTCATTGCAACTAGGCTCTACCGGGCGCCGATTCTTAAATCCCTGTTCCTCCTTCGACTTGTGATATGCGATATCGTAATCGCACCCAAGATCCTACCGGGGATGATTCTTATTAAGTCACGACCTCTTTTTCTGTGATAAGAGAAATGCGTGGACCTAATGGCAGCCTGCCATTTGGCACTTCCCCATTCGCTGATATCTTTCCATGTCATCTCCTCGTGCCACCTGGACAAGTCAAACATAAATTTTGACTTGCTCCTAATTCTTCATATGAACTCAAATTCGAGTGCCGTTCACACTGTTGGAATCAGGATGACGAGCACTTCATCCTGATGCTAAGTTTATCTAGATTCTACCACTTTGAGTTTTGAGCCTTTTACCATGCCACTAGTACTTTTTGAAGATCCATCTAGATCAATCCTCCCAACTAAGAGTTTTTGGACTGCCAAAATCCTTTTCAGTCAATTGGCAAGTGAGGAAATTTGTTCCTCACCCTTTTCTTCATCCATCGAGCTTTACTCGAATGCATTCCTTTTGAAGCCCACGCGAATGTGAAAACATTAACATATCCAGCACACCAATCCACACTTTCAACCACCTATACGCAAGGCGGGTACATCCTTTGCAATCACATACAAACCATACATGACTCAAACAACCCCTCACTTGCCAAGAGTTTCTAGCACACACTCTTTGGTCAAGGATTATATAATAAAAAATAAATAATTCAACTACTCATATGAAAAAGGCCACAAACATCATCATTGCGTTTTGAAGTGATGGAAAACACATCATCACTTTTACATTTACCTGCAATGCATGATTTACAAACCGCGTCACTAACATGCTACTATATCTAAAAAAACCATATTTTACTTAATAAAGAAGACCACCAAGAATGTGGTGGATTCGTTTGTTGATCATTTTCACCTGTTGGATTCTTTATCGATACTTTCTCGGCACGATACATATTGTACCTGGCTCTCTATTGTCCCACCTCGTTGTAGTAACTATCATGGTTCTTTCTCCTCCAAACTTTCTAAATCGTCTTGGAGCGCTTTCCCCTGATGTGCCTCTAATAAGTGTTTATGGATCCCTCACTGTCACTTGAACGTGGTGAGGTTCCCTCATCATCTATCATTGGTAGGTCACTAGCTATTTTAGAGCATTCCCCATCTTCCTTCCTGACATACCTGAGTCCTTCATGACAAGGTAATTCCTCCACTTTGATGGGGTTTATGATGCCCTAGCCATTAATGTCGAGGCCCTTCCCCTGATACCCCATTTTCTTCAATAGTTTGGATCTAATACCTGTAGTATGTTTTCCAAAAATAGCGAAATCATCATCAAGAAAGGTACATGAAGCTAAAGAGTCGCTTTTTACCTCAAGGAGGTTATGTTGCAGCTTTTCCAAGGCTTCTTCCTTATCCTTCCACTGGAGTAGCAACCCATGTTTCTCCTTTTCGGATTCCTGTAGGAGTCTCCTTAGCTTAGTATTCTCTACTTGAATGCTTTGGATGATCTCCTCAAGTTCCTGGAGCCATGCCGCATTGGGTGTCCTTTTCACCTTTGTTACATTATCTATTGAGACTTTTGTTTCATCGTCTGAATCAGAACCCAAATCGATGAGTCCATCCACTGCCATCTTCCTTTCGTGACCGGAATCTAACCCCAGCTCAATTGGTCTACCTTAGGTAAATCCCGTAGCTCTAACCTTCTCGTCTCCCTCTGCTTCAGACTCGTGGTCCCATTGCAGGGTGGCAATCGTTTTCTGCCTCTCCCTTCTGTCATTCCTCCTAGGCCTCAGCTCGAGATGTAGTTTCCAGCAATTCTCTTCATCATGTCCCTCTTTATCACAGTGTGTACAAGAGGGCTTTACTCCACTTCTATGGGTTTTTGCGGCTCTTTTTGGGTGGTCATTTTGTTCATGTGTCCCCCTATTCTCTAGATGCATGGCCTTCACACTAACCTCATCAATAATAGTAGGCTCAAACAATAATAATGAATGCCTTATGTAACATTGTAAAGAACCGATATACTTAGTTACAATCTCTGGTGAATCTAATGGAATGCTTAAATTCAATGGTTGCTTCCTAAATTCTTTGGTGAAGTTTTGCACATTTTGACCCTTGCTTTGACTTAGGTGTTTCCATTCCATTGATGGTTTTTGTTTATATCCTGGAGAGTAAAACTGATTCTTCAATGCAGAAACAAAACTTGACCATGAGGAAAGAAGGTTACCCATTTTTTTATTACCTTGCAATCTGCTATCCCAGCAAATGAGAGAGGTGCCACTCAGTCGAAGGGATGCCAACTAGATCTTTGCCTCATCTTCTTCGATCTATTGGATCTAGCAGTAGACCTCAATCTTCCTAATCCAATTGTGAGATTTTTTGCATTACACTCTCCAGCATAAATAGGCAAGTCAAACTTTACTTTTAGTTTAAGGAAAGGTTTTTTAGAGGTATGTATGGAATCACGATTAGAGTGATGAGAACTATCACTTGAAGATGGAGAAGGAGGGGGATCTTCTCCACCATCTCCTTGATGTGACGATCTGCAATCATCTTCATCTTTCTTCTAGAGCTGGAGGGCCTTCTCGTACTCTGAAAATAGTTTTTCCACTTTCTCTGCCATATTGTAGAAGACCTTACGGAAATTATGTTCTTCTTCCCAACGCACTTCTTCATTGGCCATGTTTCTTCTTCACTTTGCATGTCCTACTTCAAGAATGAATGACTTAAGCATTCCTTCTCCTTTTCGTAGCTTGTTCCAAGTTACCATATACTCATGCAATTTGCATCTACAAATACCTGCTCTGATACCAAACTTGATGGAAGATATTTTACTTACAGATGCATCAGAATTACATATAACAGAGCTAATTAACCATGGAAACTAAAAGCACATAAATAATGCAGAAATAATCAGAAAAACATGAAACCATGACACAATGATTTGATTACAGAGTTCATCCAATTTGGACTATGTCTCCGGGCCCTGCTCAATAGTGGGGAGGCCTTCATTCATTAAGTGGCATAAAAAGAGATAAAAGTACAAGAAACCTTGTTTACAATCGTAATACCTCCAAGCTAGAATATGGATGAAGAATGGAGAGCCTAGCTTTAGCAACATGCAGTACCACTGAACTCCTGGTGAAAAAGCATGGAAAAATGCCTATCCAAACACCCAATTTGGATAATCGGGCCTTCTGTAACTTCTCGGAACCTCCTTGTTGCTCAAGGTGAGGTCTCGACCTGCTACCAGGGTCAAGGTCTGTTGTACAATGGATTCTAAATTAATCAACCAGTCCTCTCTACCATTGTTTGACACAAATGGTCCTTTAAATATGCTGGTGACAAATCCCTCACAACCCGAGCAGTTCCAAACAAATGACGAATTTTAGCAAGTGGGCGTTTTCCAATAGATGTTCTCGAGCCGTGAATAGTACGTAGGTAACATACCCCCAAGTATAGGAAAAACCTCCATCAAACAGTCCAAACAGACCGTTCATTTTAAACCTCAAATCTGCAATCAATACAAAGAATCGGTGCTTCCCTGAACTCGATGGCTTTAACAGAGAATCGACAGTCTTCACTATCAGTGGTTCTTCATCAGCATTCCCAATCAGCGAATAAACCAACTCATGCTTCAGCACTTTGCGATATGGCGGACCCACCTAGATTATAAACCAAAACATATAAAATTTCGAGTCTGGAAGCCCCATTGCAAATCGTAATCGGCGTGGAACTGGGCTTGGCACTCCCTGCTACCGCTCCCCCTCTGCAAACTGTGATCGCGATATATATGCATCGCAACTGGACTCTTTTAGGTCCGATTCATATCTACTATCCCTTCTACGATTGTGATCTGTGATAGATCGCATTGCAACTAGGCTCTACAGGGGGGCGATTCCTAAATCCTTGTTCCTCCTCCAACTTGCGATATGCAATATTGCAATTGCAGCTAGGATCCTACCGGGGCCAATTCTTCTTAAGTTGTGACCTATTTTTCTACAATAAGCGAAATGCGAGGACCCATTGACAGCCTGCCACTTGGCACTTCCCCATTCGTTGAGATTTTTCCATGTCATCTCCTCTTGCCACCTATACAAGTCAAACATAAACTTTGACTTTTTTAAACTTCTTCATATGAACTCGGATTCGAGTATCGTTCACACCATTGGAATCAGGATGACGAGCACTTCGAACTTATGCTAATCTTATCCAGATTCTACCACTTTGAATTTTGAGCCTTTTATCATGTCGCTGGTACATTTTGAAGAACCACCTGGATTAATCCTCCCCACTAATATCTTTTGGAATGCCAAAAGCCTTTTCAATCAATTAGAAAGTGAGGAAATTTCTTCCTCACCCTTTTCTTCATCCATCAAGATTTACTCGGATGCATTCCTTTTGAAGCCCACACAAATGTAAAAACATTAACACATCCATCACATTGGCTGTGTCATCGCCAATCCACACTTTCAACCACCTATACACAAAACTGGTACATCCTTTGCAATCACATAAAAACCATACATGACTCAAACAACCCCTCACTTGCCAAGAGTTTATAGCACACACTCTTTGGTCAAGGATTATACAATAAAAAGTCAATACTTCAACTACTCATACGAAAAAGGCCACAAACATCATCGTTGTGTTTTGAAGTGATGGAAAACACATCATCACTTTTACATTTACATGCAACACATGATTTACAAACCATGGCCATAACACGCTACTATATCTAAAAATACCATATTTTAGTTAATAAAGAAAACCACCATGAATGTGGTGGATTTGTTTGTTGATCATTTCCACCCGTTGGCTTCTTTATCGATACTTTCTCAGAACGAGACATATTGTACATGGATCCCTGGTGTCCCACCTCATTGCAGTGACTACCACGGTTCTTTCTCCTCCAAACTTTCTAAATCGTCTTGGAGAGCTTTCCCTTGATGTGCCTCTAATAAGGGTTTATGGATCCTTCACTATCACTGGAATTTGGTGAGGTGCCCTCATTGTCTGTCTTCGGTAGGTTGCTGGTTGTTTTGGAGCATTCCCCAACTTCCTTCCTGACATACCCGAGTGCTACATGATGAGGTAATTCCTCCACTTTGATGGGGTTTATCATGACCTGGCCATTAATGCCAAGGCCCTTCCCCTGATACACCATTTTCTTCAATAGTTTCGATCCGATACTTGTAGTATGTTTTTCAAAAATAGCAAAATCATCATCAGGAAAAGGTACATGAAGCTAAAGAGTTTCTTTTTACCTCAAGGCGATTATGCTACAGATTTTCCAAGGCTTCGTCCTTGGGTTGCAACTGGTTTAGCAACTCTTGTTTCTCCTTTTCGGCTTTCTGTAGGAGTCTCCTTAGCTCAGTACTCTCTACTTGAATGCTTTGGTTGATCTCCCCAAGTTCCTAGAGCCATGCTGCATTGGGTTTCCTTTTCAACTTTGATACATTATCTATTGAGACTTTTGTTTCACCATCCAAATCAGAACCCAGATCGACGGGTCCATCCACTGCTATCCCAAGAGATGTGATCTTCCTTTTGTCACCAGAATCTGACCCCAAGTCAATTGGTCTACCTCGGGTAAATCCCACAGCTGTGACCTTCTCGTATCCCTCTAATTCAGACTCATGATCCTGTTTTAAGGTAGTAGTTGTCTTCTGCCTCTCCCTTCTGTCATTCCTCCTAAGCCTCAGCTCAGGGTGCAGTTTCCAACAATTATCTTCGTCGTGTCCCTCTTTATCATAGTGTGTACAAGAGGGCTTTGCTCCACTTCTCTGGGTTGTTGCGACCCTTTTTGGGTGATCATTTTGTTCACGCATCCCCCTGATATCAAGATGCATGGCCTTCACACCGGCCTCATCGATAGTAGCATGCTCAAACAATAATAATGAATCCCTTATGTAACAATGTAAAGAACCGATATACTTAGTTACAATCTCTAGTGAATCTAATGGAATTCTTAAATTCAATGCTTGCTTCCTAAATTCTTCAGTGAAGTTTTTCACATTTTGACCCTTGCTTTGCCTTAGGTGTTTCCATTCCATTAATGCTTTCTGTTTATATCCCAGAGGGTAAAACTGATTCTTCAATGCAGAAACAAAATTTGACCATGAGGAAAGAAAGTTACCCATTTTTTTGCTGCCATGTAATTTACTATCCCACCAAACAAGAGTGGTGCCACTCAATCGAAGGGATTCCAACTAGATCTTTGACTCATATTCCTCAATATGTTGGATCTGGTAGTAGACCTCAATCTACCTAATCTAATTGTTGAGCTTTTCTGCATTACACTCTCTAGCATACATAGGCAAGTCAAACTTTACATCTAGTTTAAGGTAAGGTTTTTTAGTGGTATGTCTATAATCGTGACTGGAGTGATGAGAACTATCAATTGAAGACAAAGAGGGTGGGAGATCTTCTCCACCATCTCCTTGACGTGCCGATTTGTGATGATTTGCATCTTTCTTCTCTTTCCGGAGGGCCTTCTCGTATACTTAAAATTATTTGTCCACTTTCTCTGCCATAATGTAGAATACCTTATGGAAACTTTGTTCCTCTTCCCAACGAGCTTCTTTATTGGCCATGTTTCTTCTTCATTGTGCATGTCCTTCTTTAGGATCAAAGGACTTAAGCATTCCTTCTCCTTTTCATATCTTTTTCTAGGTTAGCATATACTCATGCAATTCACATCAACAAAGACCTGCTCTGATACCAAACTTGATCCAAGATATTTTACTTACAAATGCATCAGAATTACATATAACAAAGCTAATTAACCATGGAACTTAAAAGCACATAAATAATGTGTAAATAACCAGAAGAACATGAAACCATGACACAATGATTTGATTACGGAGTTCGTCCAATTTGGACTACATCTTCGAGCCCTGCTCAATAGTGGGGATGCCTTCATTCATTAAGTGGCATAAAAAGAGATAAAAGTACAAGAAACATTCTTTACAATCCTTATACCTCCAAGTTGGACGATGGATGAAGAATGGAGAGCCCAGCTTCAGCAACAGGCAGTACCACTAAACTCCTGGAAAAAAATCATGCAAAAATGCATATCAAAACACCCAATTTGGATAATCGTGCCTTCTACAACTTCTCTGAACCTCCCTGCTGCTAAGGGCGAGGTTTTGGCCTACTGTGAGGGTTAGGGTTTGTTGTAAAATGGATTCTGAATTAACCAGACAGTCCTCTTTGTCATTCTCCTACACAAATGGTCCTTTAAATAAGCTGGTGGAAAATCCCTCACAACCCCAGTAGTTCGAAACAAACGTTGAAGTTTAGCAAGCAGGCATTTTCCAACAGAGGTTATTGGGCTGTGGATAATACATAGATAACAAACCCCCAAGCATAGTAAAAAGCTCCATCAAACAATCCAAAGATAATGTTCGTTTTAAACCTCAAATCTGTGGTCAATACAAAGAATTGGTTCTCCCCCGAACCCGACTGCTTTAATAGAGAATCGTCAGTATTCATTGTCAACCGTTCTTCATCAACATTTGAAATCGGTGAATAAACCAACCCATGCTTCAGCGCTCTATGATATGGCAGACTCGCTAAGATATAAAACACAAAATATAAAATTTTGGGTCAAGAAACCCCATCAAAAATCACAATCGGTGTGGAACTGGGGTTGGCACTCCCTGCTACCGCTCCCCTTCTGCAAACTATAATTGTGATATATATAGCATCGCATCTAGACTCTATTGGGGCCGATTCATATCTACTAGCCCTTATGTGATTGTGATATGCAATATATCACATCGCAACTAGGCTTTGCCGGGGGCCAATTCTTGAATACCCATTCCTCCTCCGACATGCGGTATGCGATATCACAATCGGAACCGGGATCCTGCCGGGGCCGATTCTTCTTAAGCTGTGACTTCTTTATCTGCGATAAGCGAAATACAGGGACCCAATGGCAGCCTACCACTTGACGCTTCCCCATTCATTGAGATTTTTCCATGTCATCTCCTCCTGCCACCTAGACAAGTCAAACATAAACTTTGACTTGCTCTAACTTCTTCATATGAACTGGGATTCGAGTGTCATTCGGACCATTGGAATCAGGATGATGAGAACTTTGAACTGATGCTAAGTTTGTCCACGTTATTCCACTTTTAGTTTTGATCCTTTTACCATGCCACTGGTACTTTATGAAGATCCACTTGGATCAAACCTCCCCACTAAGAGCTTTTGGACTGCCAAAAACCTTTTTAGTCAATTGGCAAGTGAGGAAATTGCTTCCTCACCCTTTTCTTCATCCATCGAGCTTTACTCAAATGCATTCCTTTTGAAGCCCACACAAATGTAAAAACATTAACACATCCAGCACACTGACTGTGTCCTTGCCAATCCACACTTTCAACCACCTGTATGCAAAGCTGGTACATCCTTTGCAATCACATACAAACCATACTTGACTCAAACAACTCCTCACTTGCCAATATTTTATAGCACACACTCTTTGGTCAAGGATTACATAATAAAAAATCAATACTTCAACTACTCATACGAAAAGGCCACAAACATCATCGTTGTGTTTTGAAGTGATGGAAAACACATCATCACTTTTACATTTACTTGCAACACATGATTTACAAACCGTGGCCATAACACGCTACTATATCTAAAGAAACCATATTTTACTTAATAAATAAGACCACAATGAATGTGGTGGATTCGTTTGTTGATCTTTTTCACCTATTGGTTTCTTTATCGGTACTTTCTTGGCACAAGACATATTGTACGTGGATCCCTGGTGTCCCACCTTGTTTCAGTGACTACCACAGTTCTTTCTCCTCCAAACTTACTGAATCATCTTGGAGCACTTTCACCTTATGTGCCTCTGATAAGGGTTTATGGATCCTTTAGTGTCACATGAATGTGGTGAGTAGCCCTCATCATTTTTCGTCGGTAGGTTGCTGGCTATTTTGGAGCATTCCCAAACTTTCTTCCTGACATACCTAAATCCTACATGATGAGGCAATTCCTCCACTTTGATGGCGTTTACGATGCCCTGGCCATTAATGTCGAGGCTCTTCCCCTAATACCCCATTTTCTTCAACAGTTTGAATCTGATACCTGTAGTATGTTTTTCAAAAAAAAATGAAATCATCATCATGAAAGGTACATGAAGCTGAAGAGTCTCTTTTTACCTCAAGGTGGTTATGTTGCAGCATTTCCAAGACTTTGTCCTTGGCTTGCAACTAGCGTAGCAACCATTGTTTCTCCTTTTTGGCTTCCTGTAGGAGTCTCCTTAGCTCAGTATTCTCTACTTGAATGCTTTGGCTGATATCCTCAATTTCCTAGAGCCATGCCACGTTGGGTTTCCTTTTCACCTTTAGTACATTATCTATTGAGACTTTTGTTTCATCGTTGAATCAGAACCGAGATCGACGGGTACACCCGTTGCGATCCCAAGAGCTGCAATCTTCCTTTTGTCACCAGAATCTGACCCTAATTCAATTGGTCTACCTTGGGTAAATACCGTAGTTGTGACCTTCTCGTCTCCCTCTAATTCAGACTTGTGATCTTGTTGTAGGGTGGCAGTTGACTTTTGACTCTCCCTTCTATCATTCCTCCTAGGCCTACACTCAAGGTGCAGTTTCCAGCAATTCTCTTCGTCGTGTCCCTCTTTCTCACAGTGTGTGCAAGAGGGCTTTGATCCACTTCTCTGGGTTATTGTGGCTCCTTTTGGGTGGTCGGTTTGTTCATGCGCCCCCTTGTTCTTATATGCATCACATTCACGCTGGGCTCATCGATAGTAGCAAGCTCAAACAATAATAATGAATGCCTTATGTAGCTATGTAAAGAACTTATATACTTAGTTACAATATCTGGTGAATCTAATGGAATGATTAAATTCAATGCTTGCTTCCTAAATTCTGCTGTGAAGTTTTGCACATTTTGACCCTTTCTTTTCCTTAGGTGTTTCCATTCCATTAATGCTTTTTGTTTATATCTTAGAGAGAAAAACGGATTCTTCAATGCAGAAACAAAATTTGACCATGAGGAAATAAGGTTACCCATTTTTTTGTTTCCTTGCAATCTATTATCCCACCAAACGAGAGTAGTGCCACTCAGTTGAAGGGATGCCAATTGGATATTTGCCTTATCTTCTTCAATCTATTGGATCTGACAGTAGACCTCAATCTGCCTAATCCAATTGTTGAGATTCTGCATTACACTCTCCAGCATACATAGGAAAGTCAAACTTTACATCTAGTTTAAGGAAATATTTTTTAGAGGTATGTCTGGAATCGTAATTGGAGTGATGAGAACTATCACTTGAATACGGAGAGGGAGGCGGATCTTCTCGACCATCTCCTTTATGTGTTGATCTGCGATATCTGCATACTTCTTCTCGTGTTGGAGGGCCTTTTTGTACTCTGAAAACATTTTGTCAACTTTCTCTACCATATTATAGAATACCTTACGCAATTTTGTTCCTCTTCCCAACGAGCTTCTTCATTGGCCATGTTTCTTCTTCGATGTGCACGTCCTGCTTCAGGATCAAAGGACTTAAGTGTTCCTTCTCCTTTTCGCAGCTTGTTCTAGGTTATCATATACTCATGCAATTCGCATCTACAAAGACCTGCTCTGATACCAAACTTGATCCAAGATCTTTACTTACAAATGCATTGGAATTACATATAACAGAGCTAATTAACCATGGAACTTAAAATCACATAAATAATTTGGAAATAACCAGAATAACATGAAACCATGACACATTGATTTGATTATGGAGTTCGTCCAATTTGGACTACGTCTCCTGGCCCTGCTCAATAGTGGGGAGGCCTTCATTCATTAAGTGGCATAAAAAGAGATAAAAGTACAAGCAAAATTCTTTAGAATACTTATACCTCCAAGCTAGAATATGGAAGAAGAGTGGAGAGCCTTGCTTCAGCAATAGATAGTACCACTGAACTCCTGGCGAAAAATCGTGTGAAAACACCTATCCAAATAGCCAATTTGGATAATCGGGCCTTCTACAACTTCTCGGAACCTCCCTGCTGCTCAGGGTGAGGTCCCGGCCTATTGCCAGGGTCAGGGTTTGCTATAAAATTGATTTTGAATTAATCGACTAGTCCTCTATGTCGTTCTTTGACACAAATGGTCCTTTAAATAAGATGGCAACAAATCCCTCACAACCCAGGCAGTTCCAAACAAACGTCGAAGTTTAGTAAGTGGGCGTTTTCCAACAAAGGTTCTTAGGCCATGAATAGTACGCAGGTAACAAACCCAAAAATATAGGAAAAACCTCCATCAAACAGTCCAAACAAACCGTTCATTTTAAAACTCAAATCTGTGTCAATACAAAGAATCAATGCTTCCCCAAACCCAACGGCTTTAACAGAGAATTGGTGGTCTTCACTGTCAGCAGTTCTTCATCGACATTCCCAATCGGCGAATAAACGAATCCATGCTTCAGCACTTTGCGATATGGTGAACCCGCCGGGATTATAAAACAAGACATATAAAATTTGCGGTACAGAAACCCCATCGTAAATTGCAATCGACACGGAACTGGGGTTGGAACTCCTTGCTACCGCCCCCCTTCTACGAACTGCGATTGTGATATATATGGCATCACAACTGGACTTCGTGAGGGCGTATTTGTATCTACTAGCCCTTCTGCGATGCGATATGTGATATAACGCATCACAAATAGGCTCTACTGGGGGCCGATTCTTGAATCCACATTTCTTCTTTGACCTCTGATATGCGATATCGCAATCACAACTGGGATCCTGCCAGGGTCGATTCTTCTTAAGCCGCGACCTCTTTTTCTACTATAATCAAAATGCACTTGGTGTTTCCCCATTCGCTGAGATCTTGCCATGTCATCTCCTCCTGCCACCTAGACAAGTCAAATTCGAGTGTCGTTTGCACTGTTGGAATCAGGATGATGAGAAATTCGACCCGATGCTAAGTTTATCCAGATTCTTCCACTTTGATTTTTGAGCCTTTTACCATGCCACTAGTACTTTTTGAAGATCCACCTGGATCACCAACCCCTAGGTCTCACTAAGCTTTTAGACCACTTGACCTATGGATGCTTTCATGTTATGCGCATGCTAATGTCCAAGGACCTCTAAACGCTCTCACAGACCTGCAAGTACCAATTAGGGACTTTTTTGCACAATGTTGTGCCAACATCCCCTGGATTTGAGCCACTTTTTCAAGCCTAGAGCCCATCTCACTGCCCAAAGTAGAATGAAATATTTAGAACAATAAGATAATAGGGAAATGACAGTATAAATTCAATCACTTGAATGAGATCTTGACTGGACCCCTACTAGCCATTATAGGCATTTCGTCAAACGTATCATGAATATGTAATCTATAGGTGTAAATAACATATTTGAGCATAGGGGTCTCATAATTAGCTGAGAATCGCTAAGACACATTGATGCCTCAACACATTAACTTTAATTTCATCCATTAGGTCATAGATACATTTTTCATTCATTTACAAATAAAAACATGATGAGATCCATACATAGCTATCGTCATAAAACACATATATAACCAACATAATAGCAACATAAATACCAATGAATTCATAGCCATACGATCCACATATAAACCATTATAGTACTCATAGAAATACAAGGAGAAATAATATCATATTCATGGTGCAAGATCCAAACTTGGGATGGGACTTCCATATTCCACCCGACCGTAGAATGATTGAGACAAATCTCTCTTCAGTCATTCACCCTCGTGCCATATTCTAAGCATGATTGTGGGATCTCATAGAACACATCAATCCAAAACCATCCAGGGATTCCATAGGCCATCCACCTCAACCCATCAAACAGTGATTCCACCTCATTGTCGAACATCACAAAACCATCATCAGATTGGTCTTTATCCAAGCCTTCCATGGATTCTAGAGCGTTTGTCCAACCAAGGCTTCTAGGACTAGTAATTCAGCCCACAAATTTTACCTGGCTTCCAGAGCATTTGTCTAACCAAGTCTTCCAGGGCTAGTAAATCAACCCACCAAGGGCTTCCAGATCATTTGTCCAACCAAGGCTTCCAAGACTAGTAACTCAACTCAAGTTGTTACAAGGCTTCCAGAGCGTTTGTCCAACTAGGGATTCAAAGACTAATAACTCAACCCAAGCTAAGTAAACATGAGAACCAACCAAAAAAAAAACAAGGAAAGAAAATCCACAATCACCATGGCTATTCAGGAAATGGCAAGTCTAGGAAATCCACTGTAAATCTCAGCCATCCTCCATGCCCACGATAGATCACAACCAACAAACCACATGCATATGCCATACATGCCAAAACTAGTGAGGAAAACATACATGCAACTCAATACCTACAAGAAAATCCCACTATAGCTGTTGAACTCGATGTCCTCTTATGCTTCCTACTCTTCCTTTGCCTTCTTGCTCCAAAAATTCAAGTATGCCACACCCTCCAAGAGTGCTCCAAGAAAACTCTAAGTATCCAAGAGTATGAGAGAAAGAGAGAGAGAATAATGAGAGAGCTCCAAAACTGAACTGACAAAAGGTTACCCACTGATCCTAGGAAGCCTTTTTATGAATTAGGCCTCTATTTTCTTCATTTTCCATTATTTTTCTTCATTTTCCTCCTCACATGCAACTTGTCACCTTTCACCTCTCTTTTCCCTTAATTTCCATTATTTTCATAAATAAATGTGCCAAAAATGTCATTTTTCCTTTACCATTGTCTTTACCAAGTTCCTTAGCCATTAATAACCAAATGAACACTCACACTAGGATGTCTTGTCCAACATTCAACTTGGAATAAGTGCCCCATCAACTGTGGTTATTATTTTTCTTTTATTAACTTTCATTACATGGAATTTTCACCAGGTCTATTACAATTAAACATGCATTTAAAAAATATAATCACATTATAAATTAAATATTATATATTTTTTAAATATTTTGTTGTCAATAAGTTGTTTTATAATTTAATATGGAGATGTTATCACCATATTACTTAGTAATACTAGCATAGATCTATCTTAACTTCGAGATCCATCAATCATTTAGAGGAATCAAAACTATTGCGCTGCAAATCTCTTTTACTTTTACTGCCTGAAAATTAAAGGTTTGCAACTTGAGGGGTTTGATCCCTCTCACTCCTTGGTGTATGTGTGTTTTTGTGTGTGGGCCACGTGTCAATTCCATGCTAAGAAAGGATGTAATCACACATCTCCTTCATTTTGACCAACACACCAATTCTAGGGATAAGATTTTTTTTTTGGATTGCCATATGTAATCATATCAATGGGTGTGTCTATTTTGGAATAAAACTTCCAAAATTTTAATTTAATTATCAATAATTATTAGGTGGATGGTATGGATTTAACCTCCATGGAATCTTCTAGAATATTTTTAGTAGTGTGTACAAATCAAATGATCCAAATCTTGAGGGGAGGCCCTCAAGATCTAAAAGATTGAAATGGATTTTGGGGAGAGGCCCCTAAGATCTGAAAAATTGAAATGACAGAAGAAAAATGGGAGAATGCCCAATAAACAAAACCACAAAGAAATTTTTTGTTAAAATAGATAATAACTGTAAGGACTACATTGTGGTGGACAATATGTCCTTTTACAAAATGCTGCTTGTTACTTATAGTATTTTTCGATTACAATACCATGGGTAAATTCCATGGGTGAATGAATACCATGGGTGGATGTCCCAATACCACGGGTAAATTCCATGGGTGAATGAACCATGGGTGGATGTCACTTACAATACCATGCGTAAATTCCATGGGTGGATGAATACCATGGGTTGGTGCCATTTTCCATTCGGATCATTCCTCCCTCCTTAAGAAGCAGGGTCCCGATTGCGTGAAGGTACCTCCTGCGAAGCCTTTGTTGAATAAGAAGAGTCACTAAAGAGAAGGGTTTTATGTGGTTAACCCATAACCATGATGAACGAAGATTCGAGGATAGAGATACCATGTAATTCTTGTGACCAACTGTGATACTGACAATGTGCGGCCTACAAAACGGACTTCAATGAAGTGTGGGTTTGTGGATGACCCATAACCATGATGAACAAAGATCCGAGGATAAAGATACCCTGTAATGCTTGTGACCAACTGTGATACTAACAGTGTGCGGCCTGGCAAATGGACTTCAATGACGTGTGGGTTTGTGGATGACCCATAACCATGACAAATGAAGATTCGACGATAAAGATACCCTGTAATGCTTGTGACCAACTGTGATACTAACAGTGTGTAGCCTAGCAAATGGACTTCGATGAGAAGGATTTTATGCAATTGACCCATAATGTTGGTTGTTGATGAAGTAGCAGGTGGATACATAGCTTGAGGTAGGAGGGAATGTCTCCAAAGAACCCAAGTGGAATGATGCTATGCTGAAACTGATGAATGTGAAGTAGGTGCCTAATAAAGCACAGTGGGAGGGCATGTCTCCAAAGGAAACCCCCTCTGAATGATACTCCAAAATTAAAATGGACATAATTAAGTCAATATATCTCAGAATATTTATTATAACCTGTTTTTGGAAATAGAATGACCATTTTGCATCTTCCCATGAGTTAGAAATCCTTATCTGTACACTCTAGAATTTCCAATTCGCGCTGCACCTTTTCCGCTTTCACAAAAGTTTAAAAAAAAATCACTGGTTTAAAATCAGTGATATCTCCCACATCCGAACTCCGATTCAACCCTTTTTTTTTGGAAATTGGGTAATTTTTTGAGAGGAGCTCAGATCTGCAATCATTGTTCTGAAATTTTGCAGAAAAAATGAAAAAATAAAAAATAAAAAATAGGAGACCCGTTGAATTGTCGTCAGAAACATTTCTGCAACATAACTGATTTTAAATCAGCGATATCTCCCACATCTGGACTCTGATTCGACCAATTATTTTTTTGACTTAGGGTATTTTTTCACAAGGAATCTAGATCTGTTATTTTTTTTGTAAATTTTGTACCAAAAATTTCAGAGCTGATCTGCAAACTCACCGCCCAAAAACATTCCTGCAAAAAAATAAAAAAATAAAAATTCTCCCCGCTTGGCCCAAGAAAATGCTCTATGGAGGACATAGCACATGCCTGAAGTTTGTGGAATATTGCTACAAAACTTGAAACTAAAATATGCATCAAAACCTCATTCCCATGCAATCATAACCTGCTCTGATACCACTGATCTAGATCTTGGGGGGAGGCCCTCAAGATCTAAAAGATTGAAATGGATTTTGGGGGAGAGGCCCCCAAGATCTGAAAAATTGAAATTCCAGAAAAAAATAGGAGAATGCCCAATAAACAAAACCACAAAGAAACTTTTTCCTAAAAGAGATAATAACTGTAAGGACTACATTGTGGTGGACAATATGTCCTTTTACAAAATGCCACTTGTTACTTATAGTATTTTTTTGTTACAATACCACTGGTAAATTCCATGCGTGAATGAATACCATGGGTGGATGTCACAATGCCACGGGTAATTTCCATGGGTGAATGAGTACCATGGGTGGAGGTCACAATACCATGGGCAAATACCATGGGTGAATGAATACCATGGGTGGATGTCACTTCCAATACCATGGGTGGATGTCACTTACAATACTATGGGTAAATTCCATGGGTGGATGAATACCATGGGTTGTTTCCATTTTCCATTCGGATCATCAAATATTAAGATTTATCTCCAATGATGTTATACATTTTTCTCCCTCCTAAATAAATTAAATCAATTGATTAAAGAAAATGACATATGAACAAATGCGATATAAAATGCTTTATGGTTATAAATCTCAGTTTCTTGTATTTGAAAATCTTGTTACATGTTTTTTTTAAATGTATATATGCTTAACATAGATGTTAATTATTTTTATAATTAATAATAATAACAACAATTTAAAATAAATTTAGTCTTATGATTTTTTTTAGCAATCTGAGATGTATCATGAAATAATTGTTTTGATCTTTGTCATGGATTACTTTATATGGCTTCACTAGTATATACATAGTTGACATTTGAATATTTTACTAATGAGAGTATCTCTCTCCAAGAAAAAATTATTTTACTTAAAGTAGACATTGAAATATTTTTGTACAAAACCCAGTATGGGAAGATGTTGTCATGTAATGTTATATTTAAAAATAATAAAAATATAATTACCTTTACAAATAAAAAATAGTAATAATAAAAAAATTAATGTAAGCCATAAATATAAAATACTTCAATTTCCACCTTAATTTTACATCAATATAATGAGGTAAGACAATTGAAAGTAGAAAAAATAATTTACTTTAATTTACTTTTTAAGTGTGAGGGAGATATTTATGTTGAAGTTGACAAAAAATAATATTACATGATGTTTAGTTCATTATGTTTAGTTCACATGTAATATTTAAAATATATATATATATATTATTAATAATAAAAAATATTTTACAATTAGCCATAAGTAAAATATTTCAATGTCCATATTAAAGAAAAATACAGTGATTTAATTTAAATTTTTTCTTATATTTTCACTCCCCACTACTATATATATATATATATATAATTTTAAAAATATTAATAATAATTTATTTATTTTTAATGTGAGTTATAAATTAAATATTTCAATATGCATGTTGAGTATTTTAAAATCAAACATAGAAAGAGAGATATTTTTTATTCCATTAATAAGTGCTTTTTACTTTGATGTAATACCCCTCAGTGAAAAGTATATATTTGATTTACTTTCACAATATTAATTTGGAAGATTGCCTCACATGGATAGATAATAAACATGAATGTTTATTTGTTTAATTTTATTAATTGAATTTGGTTATGGTTTACCAAAAAATTACTGAAGGGAAAAGATGTTATGCAAGAGTTTCAACTCCAGACAGTTATGAGACAATTATCCCTCTCCGAAAATTATGAGACAATTATTCCTCTCCTTGGAGATAAATGATCTATGTTGGGGAAAAGGGAGCCAAGAGGGTGAGAAGGAAAAAGCCTAAGGAAACCTGTGGAGGAGGTCCAAATGAGGAAATAAAATTCCTGACGTTGCAAGAGGAATGTGTTTTTAATCTAGTTGGTTAGTAGGAATGTGTTTTTAATCTAGTTGGTTAGTGGAACACCCTGTTAGGTCTGTGAGGTCAATAATAAACCTAGAAAGACCTGGTGTGGTCCTGGAGTAAAGTTGGCTGAGGTCAATAATAAACCTAGAAAGACCTGGTGTGGTCCTGGAGTAAAGTTGGCTCGAGGGGTGGTCCTGGAGTAAAGTTGGCTCAAGGGGAGTACTGCTAAAGGCTCATTGGTTGGGTGGAGTAGTCTTTTCTCCTCAGTAATTTTGTGGTGGCCTAACTAAACAAACAAAAAATTGTCCTACTATTGCGTTATGATTTTATTAATACGTCAAGAGTTATTTTTGTGTTATAGCATTAAAAGATGGAAGGTTCACATACATTTTATAGAAGCCCGATGAGGAAATAAGTTATGACTTACTATTGTTGAAGGGTAAGTTAATAAAAAAAAATAGTTTGTTTATATAGTTAATAATTGAATTTGTTCTTACATAACAAGGGTTGATATATGTTTGATATGTTTGTAATTAGAACTGTATTTATATGATGCTTGTACTAAGCTGTTTTTAAAGATTAACCAGATACGGGTTTGTTACCAAAAGCTACTTCCTGTAAGATTTTGGGTTAGTTCCCGAGCCAAGTTGACATAGTCAACAACCTAAGGACATTCCCTAAATCACAGGGATAGTGTAATATAAAGGATTTCAGAATTGAATATTATTCATTTTAAATCTGTACAGAAGTATGGAAATGTATAGAACACTCTATAAACTCAAATAATATTATTATTTCCACAGGGTAATAACCTATGAAGTAAGCTTCATAATACAAACACATTCTATATAATAAACTATATATAGAGAGATATGATGTTAAACAATACAGAAAGCTTTGACAACAATTACATAATAAATAGCAATAGTATTCCCCTTATGTATTTGACAAAATATAGAACAAGAAACAAAATTCTGGAATGTTATGTGCATATGAGTTGTATTATAAATATGCATAAATACTGAATTTGACAATTAAAAGATAATTTTTGTAACTGAGAATGTTTCTATCTGTCGAATGCCATATATTTCACTACTATCAAAGTAATCAAGGCCGAACCAGAATTACAAAGGATTTCAGACTTGTAATATTTAGACATAGAGACTTTTTTTTTTTCTAAGTGAGAAACAAAGAAAAATATGTATACATTACCACATAACAAACAATATTGTAATTAACTCCCAATGGGAGGAATGGCCATAGGCCAATTTAGTTGAGAATATCAAAATTATATATATTTAAGCAAGTTTTTACTGTAACAACCATGGAAGGGTTCAATTATTAAAACCCTAGTTCAGTACAAGTGTCACTAATATAATTTCTCAAAATTCAAGCAACTAAGAAACCCTAGCGTAAACCCTTAGTGGGGTATGTAATCAACCACACCCGGAAATAAAAACGTGTAAAATATTTGAGAGGAGCTTGGGAAAAAATGAGCCTTTGAGCTCCAAGAACAAATGACTGCTGAAAGTTGCAACTGGAGGCCATACTTGTCCAGAACCGAGAGTGAAATGTCAGAGAAAAGCCTATCTAGACTTTAAATTAAATGAAATTACCATAGAAATGAATAGTTGGGAAGGGGCTTACCTAGGCTATGTCCATTTTTCTTGACAACTTCCCCTTACATTCCTAGAACAAAACCCATCATTTAAAATTAATAAAGAAATTATAATAAATCCAAAGAGAACCTTTCAGATAGAGCTAGCTACAAAATTACTTGCAGTTGGGCGAAATTCTTGGTAGCATTCTCAACGGAACAAAGTTTTGGAGGAGCACATTGAACTATGAAACCGTTCAAAAATATTTGGTAATTCTGAAGTGAAACCCTTGTTATCACTGCAAAATAAATCTAGAGAGTCATATGCATAACCAACCATGGCAAACTGTGTACAAAATAAATAATTAATGTGAAACCCTTACACCGGGAAATAGTCAATGTTTTGTAAGGGATAGACGAATTAATTGATCGTTTTCACTGGAAGGAGAGGGCAAAGAGAACAACCGAACTCCAGAAGGGTTTCTCAAGAACCTTGGTGTCACGTTCTAGTCACTGCAAGCCTAAACAATAAATGAATTACTATAACAAGACAAAAAAAACAAATATGCTAAGGAGAAATCTATTAGAAAGGGTTATCCATAATATCACTTGGTTATAGGAGCGAAAGGTACCAAAAGAATTGGTCCATGAGCAAATAATACTTGTTTATTTTTCTTCAAGAATGGTACAGCGAGTTTCGTAGTGAGCAAGGAAAAAATGAGCTACTTGCGGCAATGACAGGGGAGGGTGGTTACCCTGTAACTACCTTCTCCACCTTTGACCGTCAAAATAATCCTAACTCTCCAAAGTCATAGATATAGCATCAAAATCACCAATGTGATCACATCGCTAGAGAACACAAAATGAGTGACTTCTAGAGGATTCAGGAGAACTCAAGGTATATATATATATACACACGTATACATATACATATTGCCTAAGGGATTGCAACAAGTTACATATATAGGTGTTATATGTGCATTATTCAACGAAACGTGAAGCATTACACCATGACATCTGAAAGGATGAGATTGCCCATAGTCCTAATTTAATTATAGTCTATGCTATTTGCTATAACATAGTATTTTAAAGATTGAATATGTTACACTAACCACTGAATATGAGTGTGTCTAATTATAAATTGTGTAATCCCGAATGTGCAATTATAACCTCTAACTCAACATCATCATGTATAGAAAATAATTAATAAAACAATGTCCAATATAAATTTAAATGGTGGTAAATGCGATGGTGTCTTAGAATAATCGTATATAATTTTTTTTTGGTTTTGGATATGTTACAAGTGGTATCAGAGTTGAAGGGTTCAACATTGTAGCCTGTTTAAGGGAAAAAATGTGAAAATATCCTACTAGGAGTACATGGAAAGTAATTCCATTATGTTAAAGTATTAATTGACTTATTACTGAGGCTACCCTTAACTATAAGAACTGATATGTTGGGTGTCTAGGAGAGCTAACATTTGTGTGGGTGACCTAATTATTAATACATGTTAATTAGTAAATTATATTTCATGACTGTGGGATAATGAACATAGAAGAAACTTATGGTCTGTAACAATAAGAAGGTATATTTCTAGTTGAAAGACCCTTTCGTTAAATTGCATAAATTATGTTTTGAAACAAATTATAAGATTAATAATTAAATTAAACATCCAGTATGGATTGTTGAAGAAGGAGACAGGTATGAAAAGGGGTTAAAGATACTATTGTTAATAAGGCTTAAGTGTTACATTATACACAACTAGGAGGTAATCACCTAATTGGTATAACTATCTCCTCACACATATACTGGATGTTGACCAAGAACCTAGCTGGAAGAGTGAATGAGAAAATAATTGGTAATCAAAATAAATTTTCAACTCTTAACAAAGAGTAATATTACCTATGTATGGGAAGCAAATCGAAAAAAGAAAAAGAGAGACTATAGTAACAGTATGAAACCCTTCACAATAATAAGTGCTTCGAACATTAAAAGTAGATATTGGAAACCCATCACAGAGAATTTAAAAAAATAATAATAATAAAAGAAAGGGAATATGCACAGAATAAAGTATTTATATAAATTAGAAAGGGGTCGAGAACATTGTAATAGTAAAGAAATATTTGAGATGTATTGGAGTTATGGAACATTTATGAGTACAAAATATAGGTATAAATAGGAGTCAATGGTGGGAATGATTGGAATCCTTCCAACCAAACTAAGCATTAGCAACTGATATGGCTGATATCAACAATGGTGACAATAACAGATAAAATCTATATGTCAATAGTATATCTTACGTATAAATAAGTATAATTCAATAATACCAATTGGTACAAATTTCATGGCTAATGGAAACAAAGTCCAAAATGATAAGGGAAATTACTAAATTTTTGCACTAAAAAGTATTTTAATAAAGGAAGTCGTGGGAAGAATGAGTACCACAAAAGAGAAATTGGCACAAACCATCATCATGGAGAATTGTAATAATAAAGCAGTTAAGAACTATAGTAGAATTGTTGGATCAAATATTGTTGGGATGGGGTCCCCTGGGTTAGTTTGGGTTAAGATAACCCAAATTTTGGTAGAATTTTGTAAATAATGTAAAGTCTCCGAGATTTGTGGATGCGGAGCGCGTAGGTGAATAAGAGTCAAAGGGGCTTAGCCCCTTGTTTTGGATAAGTTTTGAGCCAGTTTTGAGATTCACCCATGGTTTTGAGCCAGTTTTGAGTCAGTCTTAGTGAAGGGACAAGTAGAACTAGACGGAAGAAAGAGAATTCGGTCTAGGACAAGTGCTAGGGTAGGAAGGCTTTGCTTTCTGCCCTTAGATAGGGAAGGAAAGGCTATTCAACTAAGTGCGCAGACCCCTACAGCTATGTGCGCAGGGCAATTTTAGTATGTAATCTTGAATTAAAGATCAATAAAGACAGTTTTATGAATAATTCCTGAGTATTTTTTTTTATCTCTGTTAAATGTTATATGTTGTTGATGAATGATTTATTGATTGAATGTTACGCAATTTTCTTGAATAAGTCTTAATAATGTATGCAATGCATGTTTAAGTACTTTTGCGAAGACTTTGGCGAATTCTCTTATGTTTACTAATGACTTAAGTAAACCTGTGCACACACTATTTTAGGACTACTCTCTGATGCGCGTAAGCAAGAAAATTCACTGTTAGAGGTCTGTAAGGATTGATCGTAGACCTTCGCGAAGGTTTGAAGGATGTTTTAACAGAGTTGCAGCAACGTGCCCCAAGATTTTAGTGATCTACGTAAAGGCAGATCTGAGGTGCTGAAAGACATCACACTAGTCTCTGGATGCAGAAATTTGGTTCTTGCATCCCCACATACTGCTTTGAGTGAGACTGCAGCCTGCGCTCCGTGGATTGTTGCCGAAAGGGCTAGTACTATAGGGTTTTGTTGGTTGGCACAACTAACTCTGAACCTTGTTCAAGGCCCCCTAAGCCAACAAATGGTTCCATTGTCGGGACCAGGATCTGCTTGAAAGAAATGTGTGATGTCACATCATTTGAATTTTACCAAGAAATAAATTGAAAAGTGGTTGGGTCAGAAGATTCACAAGTTTTCGGTACAAGAAAATAGGAAACCATGCATTTCGAAGGAAGAGTGGTTGAACAATTATCTATATACGGAAATACACAAGATCTTCTTCTGCACTTTCCTGATTGAACTATATGAGTGGTTAGCTAAATTTACAGATAGTCAAGGAAGGTGGAATCTCGATAATCCTATAGTGTGGAATCCAAAATTAGTGCGACGGATAGAAAACCTCTGAAAAAAAGATCATGCAAGCTGTCAATCATTGGCTCGATCGAATTCTAGGAGGAGTTAAAGAATTTGCAGTTGATACCTCAGTCAACTATAGCAAAGTGGAGCAAAGATTTTTTAAAGGAACGCGAGGTAAGTATTTATGATCATTGAATACTTGGATTAAAATATTTGTATGTGAAAAATGGATGATGCCATTACCTTGATGTTCAGAGCTACGCGAAGTGGACGATTCTTTAGAAATCATGAAGGATTGAGACCATAATATAGTCCATGGATTGGACCTCCTTCAAGTGACAACGAAGGGGCAGGACAGACTACGCCACGAAGCGTTGTTCAGCTAATCACTCAAGGGATTCCTCGAGAAAATCATCCTTCCACCCCACCTCTGCCTCCACCTCCACCACATACACCTTCACCCACACCTCCACCTCCACCACATACACCTTCGGCCACACCTCCACCTCCACCACCACCATTAAACATGGAAAACCCAATGAAGATGTCGATTTTCAAGGGCATAGGAAGTGAAGATGCAAAGAAGTTCTGGTTTGTTGTGAACACTATATGGAAAACACAATAGATTACTGATGACAATATAAAGAAGGCACAATTGGTGATGAGCACCAGTATTGCAGCAAGAATGTTGCAACTCCTGGGGCTACCAACTTTACTTTATCACTCGAGGTTCATACAAACTTGGAGGACAATGTTGTATACACAAGAAGATGCAATGGGTCCGCTCTTTGTCACTGCTAATTTGGCGATAGACCACTATGGTTTCTCAAACCAGCCTTCTATTGATTCAGAAGAAGTTTGATTACCAATGAAGAAAGGGGAATTTTACCCTAATTGGCATAATGGAAATATTGTCTACTGCAGTAATGAAAGACTAAAATAAATACTTTAAACACACCACTCATATGACTATTTGTTAAGAGATCTTGCTTCAGAAGAATGCTAAGCTAACATGTGTGTAATCTTAACTATCCTAGGCATGCAATCTGAAATAACCAAACATTTTACTGTTGTGCATATGAATGAACACAATAACTCTTTTTTTCCTTTTTGTCCTTTTTTGTGAAAATGTGAATGCTAAATCTTCTTGGTGATGTGGAAGGTGGGTTAGAGATGGTGGTGAAAGGTTATATGGCTTGGGAGGAAATTAGGGGTCTTCTCCTATCTTCTTGGATGTTCTTTTCACAAATCGGCCTCAAAACAAGCCACTACAAGTCCTCCTAATGCTCCTACAGGATCCCCTGTATTCCTACAGGTTAGGGCCGTGAGAAATAGGAGTGATTTGGAAGGTGGTGTATGGCTTAGGGAAGGTGAATGATGGAAGAAACAAGGAAATGGAGTGGTTGGACTTCTTCAGAGTTCAAAAGAGAGTTTGTAAGATGGTTGGATTTGCTCAACAAACCTGGAAATTTGTTCTTATGGAATGATGAATTGGTTGAGGGACTTAGTGGTTTTTGGTGATCATGGAGGGATGAGGTTAGGCTGGAGTTGTTGTCATGAGATCTTCCTACACTATTGAAACTCTTGCAATATATACATTACTGGTACTTATCCATGAATCATATCAAACAAGGAAGACTTCCAATCAACTTAAGAAAACATAATTTCATTATTTAGTTGCCTAGTTCATGCATGGAAATACTTGCAGAATATTGTGAAACACCATGAGATATAATAAAAAGCTGAAGATATTAGAAATGAAAACTGAAACCTATTCTTGAAAACTAAAAAGATGCTGGCCTAAGTAGCAGAAAACCCTAAATTCCATAAGAAATCAGAATTCTTTCTTTTTGGGGCTAAATAGAAGTTTTTCCTCAAAACATGGTCCTTGAAGGGAGGAGTGAGGCCAAGTCCACCTACTATCATATTTTTTGGTAATTTTTTATCTTTCTAAAGCTACTGCTAAAGCTATGCACAAATGGAAGCAAACTAATCAACTTCACCACTACTTGCAATGAAACAATGCTAAAATCAATTCAAGAATTAATCTATGAATAACCTAAACATACAAGTACAATAAGAGGAGCCTTTGCTCCTAGGGTTGGGCCCTAACCCAAGAGCTTCATCCCTCTGAGTCAACTCAATTCTGGATCAAGGAAATGCTCATTCTCATTATCATATCAGAAAACTTACATAACAATGTTTTGCCACAAAACTTGAAATCGAAAATTCTTAGTGCTCTTACATAAAAAATATGAATCCTAATGAGGCTCTAGGCCTCCTTATTTATACAACTGAAGTCTCCAACAACTTCCTTAAATCTAGGGATGCTTGGCTTCCAAACTCAAGATGAACTAGCTCTTAACTGTCACTGGCTCGGCTGCCCATGATCTCCATGACTCGGCTTCTTGCAACTTCGAGCTAGTGTGATTTGATTGAGGAATATTCGAATGAGTGAGGATTTAATGAGGAGGATCTATCTCCTATAATTTCTCCTCCTTGTCTCATTCGAGTTTCCGCCCTTAATTAGCCAAAATTTCCATGATTTGTTGTCAAAAACTCGCAATCAATGCACATTAGACCACTAGACATACATCTTACTTTTACTCATCTCATTAAGAAAAACATAATTAAAACATCTAAGGAATTATGAGAAGAGTTGATTTTAATAGTCTTGGAGGTGTATTAAGGTCCAGATAGTTACCCAATGATGAGGCTCATCATCAACCCCCTACTCAAAGTGTTGCTCATCCTTAGAGCAACTTAATCTATATCCATGTCCTTCATTGCTCTAGTGGCCTCCCTGAATCCCATGCTTCTGCTATAGTTTCTTCTTCTTGTGAATAAAATCCTACCTTCCTCTCTATCTCTTCCCTCTTCTTTCTTTCTTCTTCTTCTTTCCTTCCTTCCAACATTCCTAAAAGCAGTGATGGACTAAGTCTCAAGCCAATCAAATTGACTTTGAGTCTTTACAGAGCTTACTTTTACATGGATGTTTTGTATAGTGCCTCTCTCATTCTCTGAGGGTAATGGTATTCTATGATTTCTGGGTTGTAAGGCAAGGTGTTCCACCTCCTTTGGCAAGCTTTCATTCTGTCATCTCCTAGCAATATGAGCGTGTCTTCAAAGTGTGTGATGCCTTGCTCTTGTGCAGCATGGTACCTAGGTGAAAGCTTAGGATCATGTTCAATTAGGTTGTGGGTGCTGATGGCAGACATTGGATTGGATTGTTCATCTCTGATCATAAGTGGTTCTATCTCTTTTCTTTCCATTATCTTTTCATATCTGTAGTTCTTGCCTCCTCATGATTCATCCATGATGCTAAGGCCATCAATTGCAAATCTCCTAGTTTTGAATTTAGGTCCCACACATTCAAATTTGTCAAGGCCAAGTTATGTGGGTAAAACTAAGAAATATTTGCTCTATCTTCCAAGGTTCTTTGATCACAGAGATCAATGAATTGTCTATAGTCTTGGAAGGGCATAGTGCCTCTCTGTGCTAAAGTCTTAATTTGGAATTGTAGCCATTGTTCCTTGAGATAGAAGGCATAATACTTGGCTAGCATCTTGCACTGGATTGTCTCTAAGGATAAAATGGCCATAGCTGCCAGCTGACTTTCCCTTTCTTCTAATTGTCCCCTTAGCCATGCATTCTCTACTTCTAACTGAGCTTTCACCATTGCCTCTCTATCCCTTATTCTGCTCAGTTCTCTGCTCATCTCCTTCAATTTCTCCTCCATGTGGCCTAAATCCTCCACTCCTTTTGATTTGGCCATTTTCATCCACCTATGTGTCCTTGCCCTTTATTTCTCAAGTTCAAAGAATAAGGAGATGGAAAACTTCTGTGGGATAACCCTACCCCCTTCAATGAACCTGTAGTAAGAGTTGAGGTTGGGTTGTGGACTAGGTTCTCTGAGTTCTAGGTCTTCCTTCTTTGTTTCTTGCTGAGTGATACCTTCTTGGTCCATTTTCTGAGTTTCTTGTAGGTTTAACAGAGTTTCCTGTAGGATGTACTCTACTTCCTGTACGTCTTTTTGTGTCTCCTGTAGGAGACCTTTTCCCTTTGAGTAGGCAGACCTTGTGACAGGCCTCCTAACATAAGTGATGGGAGATTTGGGATAGGCTTATCCTGATGATCCTTCTCCTTGATTTTTATCAAGAGGAACTATCTATTCTTTTTGCTTTGGTGAGTCTTTAATGATAATAGGAGTTTTGGTGGGTGTTTGAGGTCTTCCTTGCTTGATCCTTGTGCTCTTTCTTGTCCTAAATTACAGTGGGGTTTGTCTTTGTCTCTTCCCTTTCGACTTGATAGGTGTACTTAGGGCAGTAAGAGCCACTGCTACCTCTTTTTCAGTGGGTTCTAGAGATACCCTTGGTGATTCTTCCCCTTCTTTGCCTTAAATTGTAACCCTCTGCTCTTCTTTCTGTTCTGTTTCCTCTTTTCCATTCTCCTTCTCATCCTTTTCTTTCTCTTTCTCTTCTTCTTCTAGTTCCTCACTCTGCTCATATGTCTCTTCTAATGTTTCTTCTTCTGTCTCTTCTTCATTTTCCTCTTCCCTTTCTTCATCTTTTTCCTCCTCTGTTTCCTCTTCATTTTCTCCTTTTCTTTCTTCATCCCTCTCACTAGCAGTGGGGATTTTTTCATATTTAAGAGCTTGAATTGCTCCCTCTGCCTGCATGTATCTGAAAGTTGTCCATGTAGTAGGGAGTCTTAGGTTTTGTATAGAATCTTCTAGGGTAAGTTTGATCAACCCATGATGGGCTAGTTTTTGATGTTTTCCCTCCTGCACTTTGATGCTCATATCTATCATTGATTGAAGGAGAAAGTAGGGTATACTTGATCTATTTTGAGGAGGTGTGTCTACTGCAAATCTCAGTTCTTGAAGGAGTCTAAAATGGTATCCATACACCACACTATATCTACCTTCACATGATATATATTTAATGTGGTGGTAGCTAACTTCATTCCAAGGGTATGGAATGCTTTCTCTTCTGACCCCATTTTTTTCCTCCATTTCCTCCTTCCCTTCCAAAAACAATTTCTTCTTTGCAAGGGCGTTGTTACCCTTATCTTCTTTTATCCAAGGTAACCCTAAACGGAGTGTGGTGATTCTGCTTATAACTTCAGGGGTGATTACTATTGCTCGGTCTTTCACCACAACAGTGGCATGGGTCCTAGTGAGGGGTATGAGTGAGAGAAAAAATTCTTTGGCCACCTCATCAGTGTATCCTCTCATTCTTTCAAAGAACCCCATTCAATTGTGCCTTGTGAAAATTTCTACTACAGGAGGGTGCTGATGAATTCTTACTGTGTTCCCTCTTGTTAAAACCCCCTGTCATCTTTCCCTGGTAATTGTGGAGGCTTGTATGCATATAATTCAAGGTGGCTGAGAGAGATTTAAATCTTAACTCTGCAATATAATTCTCCTAGACTGCACCCCCTTAACCAAATGAGGATTTTTTTCTTCTTTTTAACTGGAAAACATGGGAAGGTATAGCTCCTACCTCACTGGTTAAATTCTGATGAGGACAAACTTTGATCTCTCCTCCCTTAGTGCCCACTGATAATCCTGTAAATTGACTGCTCTATATCCTGTAGGTCTTCCTATATGATCCTATAGATTTTCCTGTAGGATCCTCTAGGTAATTTTGCGCTGCAAAATTTTCACTGTCTCCTGTAGGTGTTGCTTCAAGAAGGCTGAGGCAACCTCCTCTCGATGAATTCTCGAGATTGTGAATGCACTTTTAGTGTGGGAATCAATGTTTTATTTCCTTATATGGATGATCGTGTGGGATGGTGTGTTGGCTGCCTAAGTACGAGCACCTCATTTTGGACCATTGGTCCCACTATCAGTCCATATTTCCACTTACCTTTTAATCATCTCCCACTTTGTTCCTCCATAACTTAACCATTTTTGGCATTATCTCCTTTTTCTTCTGATTTGATTGCTGCCACGTGTGGAGTGGTCTAACTGTTTTCTCCTCATTGACTGGCCGAAGGTGGCCAAGTTAACTAGCCACCTTTGCTTATAAAACCAACTCTTACATAATCCTACATTTTTTATCATATCATGCTAACGAGAGAGCATGAGTAAGATGACATACCTGTGGGTAAGATGCTTTGATGATGATGCTTGTTGGAGAATGATGTCCCTGTGTTGTGTATTTGCTGCATATTTTTTTTATTGGCCTCTTTTGATGCTTGTTTCCTTGGATGTGCAGGTACTGGAGAGTGATGTTGATGATCTTTCTATTGCTTCTGAGCTCTAGAGGAGCTTCCTTAACCTTGGAATCTTTATGCTGAAGATGGATGCAACCCTATGAAATTTCCTTTGTGGGATAGGATGCTACAGGATTTCCTACAGGAAACCTACAGGATGTCCTGTAGTTGCCTCTCCCCTAAACTTTCATATATTTTTTTCAGTTCTAGAGCATGAGGATTACTGACATGAGTAGATAAGGGTTCTTGTGAATGGTAGGTGAGAGGTATAGCCTTCAAGTGTTGTCCCTCTATCCTCTGTTCTCACCCTCTTCTAATTTTTTTTTTTTTTCTCTTTTCTTTTTTGAAAACTGTATATTTTTTAATTGACTTATTAGATGGATGCAGGGGTTTCATGGTGTTGAAAGGCATGGGGATGATGAGGTCGGGTGAATGTCTTATTTTTTGACACAAGCTTGTTATCCCCTTTTCTCTAGGATCACTTTCATTGGGATTTAAAAGCCACTATAATTCCTACAGGAAATTGTTGTAGGTTTTCAGGGAATCCTGTAGAAAACACAGAGCCTGTGTAAACTAAGCTCAAGAAGTCCATGAATGGAAGGAGGGATAAAATAATGAAGAATATGAGATGGAGGAATTAAAATATGGATTGTGTAGGTCATTATGTTCCTATCAAGTTGTGCTAACCCTCCTCCTGCTAACCTGCAAACAACATTTTCAAACCTTTTCTTTTCTCTTTTTTTTTTTTTCTCTTTTTTGAAAACATCTAGTCTGCCTCCAAGGAGGTTTTCATTCTAGTTGCTTTCCCTGGGTGCCTCAAAAGAGGTTTTACACCCAGAGATCCTTATTTTTCTTTTTCTTTTTTCAACACCATTGGGCCACCTCAAGAGGTTTCCAGCCCAAGAGTGGGACTCAGGTGCCTCAAGGAGGTTTTCACCTAAGTCTCTTTATTTTTTTCTTCTTTTGTTTTCTCTTTTTCTCTGTTTTTTATTTTTTCTTTGTTACACAAAATATTCTCACCATGACTATTTGCAGTCAGTATGGGTCTATCATCACTTATATTGTCCTCCTAACCAAGTCTCAGACCTCAGCTCTTCATGTCAAGCTTTGAAAATGAGAGAAAGACCTTAAAAATCATTAAAGTTCTAGTTCCGCACTTTCTCTCACTGTTGCCTGCGGTCCCACACCCCCTGTTCACATTACCTGCGGACCTGCTCACTCTGTCTTTAAAGGAGTGGGTGCGGACCCCTGTGAAAATAAAAAAGGCTCAAGTTTATTCTAAAAAACTCACTTTGGGTTAATTCTAGATGATTCTAGAAGGAATTTTGACGTGGATGGTTTGTTCTTAGGTGGTTCATGCATCCCAAAAGAGAAGGAGCTAATCCCTTGATGAGAGGAGCTATCCCTTTGAAGGAGGGCTTTATCCATTTGAAGGAGGACCTAGTAACTTCCCTCCATTGCACTATAAATTAAGGCATTGGGCTGGTTGCTAGGGAGGTTAGAAGCTGAACATTTTTTAGGGTAAATGCTGGTGGAATTGAGACTTCCTAGTTAAGCTTGAGAGGAGAGATCACATACATTTTGGCTTCATTGGGAAGAGAGTGAAACTTGTCAAAGTAGAGGAGACTTCTTGTTGGACCATGGCACGAGCTTGTACAGCATCAAGGCACAGGTTGTAAAGTTTTCTTTGATTTGAATTAATACAATCAAATTCATTTTTCTCAACAAATTGTCTTATGTCATTTGTTTCATGAATTCCTTGATCATCATGATAGGTATGCTTTATGACATTGGCTTTTCAGGTGCTATTTAATTTGTGTGCTTGTTTGTGTTTGCAGATTTGCGACAAGGGAGCTCATTTGGATCAAAGGAGCGAGGCTTCCACAAACTTGCATTGGACCCAAGGTAGGCCTAAAACACTTGTTTGCCTTTGCTTATGAATTGCATACTTAAAGAGAGATAGTTTTTTATTGGCTTGCTTGTCACTAGATATCATTAGATACTAGGGAGGTCGATCTTGTCCGCAAGAATGACTCATTCCGTGTGACAAAATGGCGACTCCACTGGGGAATTGATTTTTTCCTTGTTTCTACTTTGACCTTAGAAACTGTGTTTTTGTTTCTGTTTTTGGCTTGTTGTGTGTGAAATTGGGTAGATTTAGTAGATCTAGGATTATTTTTTGTTTTTCATAACTTTGGGAGAGGACCGCACCCTCGGCTTGCAACACAATGCGGACCTATCCGCACTTTTGCTTTTCGCACAGAGCGGTACCGCACCTGTGTGAACTGTGGGCCTGCGAACCCTGCTAAAATTTTGAAAAACTTAAGATTTTCTCTTTTAGTCAGTTTAGTTTTTGTTTAGGTATTGTTATCCCCTGCCCAGACCTGTATGTGACTTGTCAGGAACTTTCTTTAGGTTAATTCCATTGGTGTTAGGGTTTTAGGTGAAATTCCTAGAAGTTTTAGTTGCTGGGCTTGATTTTCATTTTGGTCTTGTAGCAGCTCAAAGCTTAGAAGCTGTAGAAGCCTCAAATCACCTTGGTTTTTACTGGCCTTCTTATGAGTCTGACCATTTGCAAAATTTTCCTTTTTTGAGGAATCCATATTGTGTTTCTCTTGGCGAAACTTTGAAAAGACTTGTGTTAAAAGTTTGGATTTCATTTTTAGAAAAGAAAACAAAAATTGGTTGTTTTTTGACTGATTTGTGATTCTGGACAAATTAGTCCTTAGTTTGCTTATAGCTAAGTAAAACATCCTTGAAAAGACATCTTGTAAGATTTTACTTCAAATAGTTCTTAGAATTATAGATCTCAAGATTAGTTATTTCCATAGTTTTGAGTGTTTTATAAAAAATAAAAAAATCTCTTTTGGAAAAAGTTTGTTTTTGTAGTATTCGATTGTTTGAAAGAAAAAGGAAATTTTTGTGAAAATAACTAGTTGTCTCGTTTTGAGTGCATTGGAAAAGACAAAAAGCTCTTCTTTTTTTGATTTGTTTGTTAAGAAAGATTTGTGTTTACAAGTATTTGCATTCTCAAACTCTTTCCTAGCTAGAAATTCATTGAAGGGAAAAGATTGCTTATCATCTTAAGTGCATTTTTAGTGATTTTGAGTCGAGTCTTCACACCATAAGTTTCATCTCCACGCCTCTTGACTTAAACAAAAACCAATAAAAATAACGCTTAAAGTAAAATCTATCTAGTAATCTTTTTATTTCTAGGGCTCTATTACACCAACATAGCTTAGGCTAGTGTCTTGGAGTAGGGAGTAATTAACTCTCCAAGACAGTAAAACAAACAAGTAGCTGTATCTTGCGGTAGGAGAAAAATCCAATTGTTACATCTATGCTCTGGGAAAGCTCCTCTTAAAGGAGAAGCACGAGATCGTGTCCGAACCAGTGTGGGAATCAATCCTTCCTCATTGGGAACGACGCCAGATATTCACGTATTAAAAACGGTAAACCTCGAATTAACCATTGTCGAGGAGCCTGGGGTCACTTGTTGGTAAACCTTGGATTATGTCAAGGAGCCTTCAAGGGGATTGAGCTTGTTACTTTGCCCTTGCGTGCGTATCGGATCGTAGACTGTTCCCCCAGGTATATTTGTTTCCGTTGGTAACCATAGTGACCATATTCTATAGGATTCTTCCTAAGGTGACGGTGGAGGGAAGATCCCACTGTACCTGGAGCAGACGTCGGCTAGACTCACTTGGATTTTCTGGGGGGTTCTCTTCACTCGAGACGGTTTAGTGGAGGAACTTGTGCCAGTCTATTCATTAAGCAGGTTGCTGGGGTAACTGTTCCAACCGCCATTTCTGTATTGAACTCTGCGATGTTGGATTTCATCACCAACTAGTGTTTTCAGTACGGAAAGTTACTGTTTGTGTGTGGTTTGATCTCCTAGATTCTTTAGGCGTGTGATTCAAATTTGTTTGGTTCTTTAGAGGCTTTAGGTGGTTTTCATTGAGATTTTTCTTTGTTTGCGTGTGAAGTAGTTAAAATATTTAACCGTGGCTGAATTACCGAGGAAGTCCCATAGACTTTGGGGCCAACCTCCTGAGTTTTCACCGAGCCAGCCTGAAGGGCTACGAGCCCTTGTAACTCTTAGAGACAGTAGAGTTGGGTCACGTGAAGAAGGAGAGTCTTCTTTAGTGGTACATCCTGATTATCAAGCTCTAGTAGTAGATTATATTCCACAATCGGTGTCTGTTTCCGAAGTTACTGGTAGCTTTTCATCTCCTAGTTACTTAGGTGAGGAACCTGAAATATCTGAACCTGAAACTGAATTTGTTGCTACTCCAACATTGGGGTTTACCTCTCTAACTTCTAGTGGTCCTGGTTCACCCAGGGTAGAAAGAATAATTACCCAAAATCTTCCTTCTGGACTAATAGCTATCGAAGAACTTGCTACTCTAGAAGAAGAAGAAGGCATCCCTATCCCTGAAAATCAACCTGTTATAGAGCTTAGGGAGCGTGAATCAATCTTTTACAGTCCACCTAGGAGCAGTGCTTGGTATCTTTCATTGACTAACTTTTTAGAAAACCCGGGACTAAGTTTTTCACCACCTCGTATTCCTTATCACCCAACACCTAGGGGTTACTATCCTCCGTTAAATATGTCAAGACAGTCGTCCATGTTTTCTCAATCTCCGGAAACCTTTTTGTACGGCGATCCTTCTGTTCCCTTTGGGTATCAGTCACTCACTGGTACTTTTTCAGGAGCATCTCCTCAACCTATTGAACAAGGGTTATTAACTGGAAATAATGGAACTAAGCCGTTGAGTGTAGAAGATATTCTCATGATGTCAGGTACTATTCCTAATCCTCAACCTCAAGGTGGTCAGTTACCGCCTGGGGGGCAGCCTCAAAGTCCTCAAGTATCGCCTGGGGGGCAACCTCAAGGTACCCAATTTGCGCCTGGGGGGCAACCTCAAGGACAGTACATACCTATGGGACAGTACGTTCCTCAAGGTCAACCCCAGACTCAATATGTACCTCAAGGTCAACCCCAGTATCAATATGTACCTCAAGGTCAACCCCAGTATTAATACGTGTCTCAAGGTTATCAACCTCAAGGTCAGTACCCGAACCAAGGTTTCCAACCACCTTCTGGTCAATCATATGTTCAAGGATCTGGAAATGTACCGTTGAATTATCAACCCTACCCTCAACCCGGTTATGGTCCTCAATATTCTCAACCTGTTATGGGTCCGTACCCCGGAATGAACTTAGTGTGGGATCCATCACAATCCCAAAAGGTCTTGCAACCGAATGTACAGTTGTCATCTCAAACTAGAAAACCCTTGGTTTCTGGTTCACCCCAGCAACCTGTCCAGTCTACTATTCAAACTTCTGCACCTTCTGTAGTTTCTCAGCCTGGGCCTAGTACGCCTCGTACTCCGCCTCAAACGGCTGCTGCAACTGCTGCAACATCTATTCAATCTACCCCACCTACTTCTGGAGTATCGACAGCTTCGGTTTCTACTGTTCCTGTATCAACTCCTCAGACATCTTTACCTCAGTCTGGATCCACAATTCAAACTTCGGTTCAAATGCCTGTAGGACAACCTGGTTCAAGTACGGTTGTCACAAGTCAACCTCAATTTACTTATCAACCATACCAGGGACAGTACCAATTCGGTCCTGCTGTGCAGCAGCCAGTCTATCAGTATCAACCGTACCCTGGGTATACATATCAACAACCTCAACAACCCCAGTACGGTCCGGTTAATCCTGGTTTTCCGGGAGGATATAATATCCCAAATGCAATTCCAATTCCTAGTTATCCTGGATATCCTCCTCCTGGGGCTAGTCTCATGACCCAGAGTTTTAGGGACCCTAATCGTCAGTTACCATTTATTGCAACTTTGGACTTGCCTGACTTGTCGCGCCTTACGAACGATCCAATTAACTATCTTCCGTTTTGGCCGCCAATGCCGAATAAGTTTCCTAGTGAAATTCCTAAGTTTGAAGGCAAATCAGGAGAGGACCCGTCGAACCATGTGATGACTTATCACCTCTGGTGTGCATCTAAATCCATTTCAAATGATTCAATCCGTTTAAGGCTTTTCCAGCGCACTCTAATTGGTCTTGCGGCCAAGTGGTACATTGAGTTACCGCGAGCCACTTTTTATAACTTGAGTCAGTTAGCTACTTCGTTTTTAACTCATTTTTAGTTACCAGTCAGATATGACAATGGCACGGAATTATTGACTTCGTTAAAGCAGTCTACATCCACTTATATTTCAGATCACATTCATGAATGGAGACGTCGACGGCGTTTAGTGAAGGTTTTTATTCCGGATCAGATCTTAGCTGAATGGTTTGTAAAATCTTTATTGCCAAAGATCACTGAGGATGTAGCTAAGGCCGGAGTCGTTACTGAGGAGCAAGTAATTGCTCAAGCTCAGTACCTTGACTTAGTTTATACGCAGTCAGGTACGTTACACGAGAAAATCCCCGATCTTCCTAAGCAAAATCAAATAACTGCAGCTCCTTCAGGGTCTCATGCCGCTGATGGTATGATTGGTACGGTTAATACCAAAAGTAAGAAGAAGTCTTCCAAGAATTCTTCTCCTATCATAACCTTGCCAGATTCCCCGACAGGAGATTCTTCCGCAGAAATTTCCGCCGATATTCATGTTGTAGAGTCATCTATAGCCAAATCAAAATCCGGCGGTAAGAAGAAAGGGAAGAAGAAAAATAAAACAGATAAAAATTTGAAAGAGAAACCAGAAAAAGCGGAATCAACTGATGAGAAACGCAAACCTCGTTATCCTTGTCTCATTTGTGACGAAGAGCATTTTACAAGAGACTTCCCTCATCGTGCAGAGGTTGCAAAAATTGTCAAAGGTTCCCAAACGCCTGCTGTTTTGAAGGATCCTTTTCCTAGTCAAGACAGTAAGATGATAGGTTCTTCCTCAAATGCCTCTGAGGAACCCATAATGATGATGTCCCATGTTAGGATTGTGACTCGATCGCATGATTATGGAAGTAAAAGTCCTGTTGATGGTAAAGAAGCAGAATCTTCTCATTCTAACCCATCAACCTCAGCTCCCAGTTCCAATCCGCTACAGATCGAGAAACCTAACCCAGACTTAGTAATCAAACCGCTCGCCAAGGGTATACTTCGAAAGTCAGCTTTCAATCCACATGCGAGAGCGGCTCAGAACTATAACATTGTTGAAGATTTGGCTGTTTCACCTTCAGCAATGTCGGCTTTGGAAGTGCTGCAATCATGCCCAGCACAGCATAAATTACTATTGTCGGCTATAGGAGCTGTTGACATTCAGGACTCGAACCTTATAATTTTCGATATAGAAAATAGTACACCGAGCTTACCTCATCAAATGGATTTCCAGATCCCAGTGTTAGTAAAAAACAAACCTTGTTATAGGACTGTGATTGATGAGGGAGCCTCAACGTGTATTATGTCGATACAGTGTTGGAGATCACTTGGTTCTCCTTCGCTAAATCAATCCCCGACGATTCTAAAGGCCTTTGATGGCCGTGGGTTTCATCCTTTTGGCATTCTACAAGATCTACCTATAGGGGTTGAAGGCAAAACTGTTAATCTAGATGTGGAGGTGGTTGATGCCCCTCTATAGTACAACCTTCTCTTGGGTCGTAGTTGGTCTTACGCTATGACAGTTGTCGTTTCCTCGGTCTTTCGGCTTATAAAGTTCCCTCATAATGGAAAGATCGTAACTATAGACCAGCTGACTTACTTCTCGTCCAACCCAGCCTCTTCTGAAAGTATTCAGCATGTCGGCAAAACGACTATCCCGTATAAGGATGTTGGAGTAGGACTAGTTAAAGATTCTGGTTTACTGGGAACTTTTCCTTTTCCTCCTATCAACGCATCGTCTTCTTCTGCAACCATTCATATGATTTCGTCAGACACCATTGTTTATGACGATCCTTGGATCGTACTTTCTGAATCTGAGATAGACTCATTTGGTGATGTTATGCCTTTGAGTCCATATGAAATTGCGTATCAGGCCGTGCAGTCGCTTTCCGACCCATCTTCAACCAAAATTGACTTAATGAATGTGGTCCATGAGGAGTCACTTTCAACATCAAACTTGGATTCAACAACGTTTTCCGAACTTGTTCACACTGATGAGCAAATTCGTGAAATCCTATGTGTCGATGATTTACCATGGGAAGATCTTCATCATAGATCTTCGTTTTTACCTGAGAGTGATCGTTTTGAAAATGATTTTTCATCTATTTTTACGACTGAATATGTCAAGGAACCTCATAATCCAATGAAAAATCATGATTCAGAGTTAAACTTGGGAAACATTTCTTGAACTATTCCTATTGATATTTCGGTTAAGCCTGGAATTGTTGAAAACATTCATATAGGTGCCTCGTGTACGGAAGATGAAATGCAAATATATAAGGCCCTATTTCAAGAATTTCGCGACGTGTTTGCCCAGTCATATGAGGAAATGTCAGGAATTGACCCAGAAATTGTTGTTCATGAAATCAAAACTTACCCGGATGCTAAACCCGTCCGACAACGTTTGCGTCAGATCCACCTGAGAAAAGCTGCTGCTATTAAAGCAGAAGTTGAAAAATTACTCAAAGCAGGTTTCATTTATCCAATTCCGTTAACGGATTGGGTATCGAATATTGTTCCTGTTAACAAAAAGCAAGGGACAATAAGAATATGTATCGATTATAGGGACATTAATCGAGCCTGTCCAAAAGACAATTACCCAACTCCCTATATCGATCAAATCATTGATGATTGTGCCGGCAGTGAAATATTTTCCTTCATGGATGGTTTTTCCGGATACAATCAAATCAATATTCTACCTGCTGATCAACCAAAAACGGTTTTCATTTGTCCATGGGGAACATTTGCTTATTGCAAATTACATTTTGGGCTCAAGAACGCTGGGGCAACTTTTCAAAGGGCCATGTCTTACGCGTTTCATGACATCAAGCACATTGTGCAACCCTATCTCGATGATTTTCCTGCTCATTCATTACATCGAGCTGATCATCTCATCCATTTACGAGCAATCTTTATGAGGTGTAGGCATTATCGGATTAGGTGGAATCCACACAAGTGTGTTTTCTGTATAGAAATGGGTCGGTTACTGGGGTTTGTTGTTTCGAAATTCGGCATTCACGTCGATCACTCGAAGGTTGAAGCTATTGTCAAATTGCCTCCTCCTTCGAGTCTTCGCCAACTCCAAAGTTTGCAAGGGAAAGAAAACTTTTTACTTCGATTCATTCCTAACTACGCCGAGATCACAAAGGGTTCTACCCGGTTGTTGAAACAGAATTCTCCATTCTTTTGGGATGAGATAGCTGATAAATCTTTTGATGCACTAAAACACGCGTTGACCCATGCACCATTATTGCATCCTCCCAACTACAACTAGGACTACTTCTTGTATCTTGCCGCCTCGCATTCCACCATTGGAATGGTGTTAGTTCAGGAAGATGAATTCGGTACTGAACATGTGATATATTACCTTAGTCGAACTTTAAATCCAACTGAGCTAAAATACTCACATGTGGAGAAATTGGCATTGGCAGCTGTTCAAGCTGTCCAACATTTTCGTCATTACATTTTACTACGTAAAACTACAGTAATTTCTGATTGCAACCCTATGATCTATATTTTAACCAAGCAATTGCTAGGGGGCAAGTACTCCAAATGGATTGTGATCCTGCAGGAGTTCGACTTGGAATTTGAAAAGTCTAAGTCGAAGAAATCTTTAGTCTTTGCGGAGTTAATGTGTGACTTCTCGCGTGCTGACACGGAAACTGTGGCGGAGGAGCCCATTGCAGACGAATCCCTGTTTCTAATCAGCAATTTAGATCCATGGTATGGGGATATCATCGTTTATCTCCAGACCCAATCCTTTTGGCCAGAAATTTCAAGGTCAGAACGTCGAAAAATACGATTCCAGTCCCAACAATTCAGAATTATTGGGGATACACTTTATCGCCGTGGGGCAGACTCTGTTTTTTGACGTTGTTTAACTCATGAGGAAGCTGAAAGAGTTCTAAATGACTGTCACTCTGGAGCGTGTGGCGGTCATATGTCTGGGTATGCCACAGCCCAAAAGATATTGCGCACTGGCTACTTCTGGCCGTCCTTGTTTAAAGATTGTATTGACGCGGTCCGAAAATGCCACAACTGCCAAATTTTTGATCGAAAGATGCGCGCTCCACCTACTCCTCTCCACCCTATAATTGCCATCAGTCTGTTTGCCAAATGGGGTATCAATTTTATTAGATGTAACCCTCACTCGGCTGGGGGGCATGCGTATATCATCCTTGCGGTAGATTATTTTACCAAGTGGACCGAGGCGATGCCTACATTTGAGGCAGATGGAAAAATAGCTGCGATTTTCGTATTCAATCGTATAATTGCTAGGTTTGGTGTTCCACAAGCGATTATCACTGATCATGGGCGTCATTTTCAAAATGTTATGATGACTGAAGTTACAGGCAAGCTTGGCTTGCGTCACGATAGTTCAACTCCATATTATCCACAAGCTAATGGTCTGGTTGAAGCCATCAACAAAGTTCTAGTCATCATGATCCGACGAATCATTGGGATTCATAGGTTGAATTGGCATAACATGTTATTTTCAGCGCTTTGGGCGTATCGAACCTCAGTAAAAACATCAACAGGGTTCACTCCTTTCCAACTAGTTTATGGTCTGGAAGCTGTGTTACCCATTGAATGCGAAATCCCGTCATTGCAAATGGCCATCGAGTTACTTCCAGCCACTTCCGAAGAGGAAAAACGTTTGTTATACTTGGCTCAGCTAGATGAGAATCGACGTGATGCTGCATTAGCAATCGAAACTCATGCCAAACGTATTAAAGCTCAGTATGATCGAAATGTTACCCCTCGAAATTTTTCGGAAGGAGACCTAGTCTTATTGTACGATCAAGCAAATGATAAATTAGGCGCTGGAAAATTCGTACCTATGTGGCATGGTCCTTATGTTGTTAAGCGAAAGCTAGCAAAAGGGGCCTATGAATTGGTAGAATTTGACGGGGTCTCTTTAGGTAAACCCAGAAATGGTCTTTACCTGAAGAGGTATTATGCTTAAAAAATGGGTGTGGAGATTTTTAGTTAGTTTTCTTTCTAGCTAGTGTGTTTTAGTTTAAAAAGTGTGCTTAGCTTAGAGAGTGTTTTTCGTCATTATTCCTGCTTATCTTGGTTTTACTCTTGATATTGCAGATGTCGACGCCTCTCCAAACATACATTGGTTTTGTTGATGGTGCTTGTCGTAATACACAGAACATTTCTTCCGCAACTTGGGTTATCTATTCGCCATCTGACGAGTTGGTATCTATGCATGGGGTAAGCCTCAGTCAAACAACAAACAACATTGCCGAGTATAGTGCAGTGATTGAGTTATTATCTGAATCTATTTCATTTGGGATTCGGAGTTTGATAGTGAGGTTAGATTCTGAACTCGTTGTATTACAACTTAATAGAGTATATGCCATTAGAAATCCAGTGTTATTGAGATTATTTTTGAGAGTTCGTCTCTTGGAACATGAATTTGATTATATTGAATATCAGCATATTCCAAGATATTTAAATATATTAGCAGATGTAATTGCTTCTCGAATGTTAAGTAGACATTTGCAATAATCATACAAATAAATTTAAAAGCATTCCATAACATGTTTTACAAGATAAGCCGGTAATAGTGATATAGTATAATATAGGAGTGTGTCAAAATATACATCGTCCTCGATCATAGGTTGAAAAACACCTTATGATCGGAAAAAATGATAGTACAAAAAGCAAAAATGTCAAATGTGTCTACAATAGACGATCATCCTATCACTAGTGATGATCTCGATAAGAAACCACTGTACGGGCCACCTTACAAAGGAACCTCCTGAAAGGTCCTGGGACCCCAGTCACGTAGCGCTGTAGTTGAAGAGGAATGTCATCTATGTCGGTCTCCGGAATGTCTCCTGTCAAATGCTCTAGATGGCTCTCCAATTCGGCCTAGGTCTCTGCTGATTCATCCTGTGGGGCTGGTGCCGCTGCAGCTGGTTGTTTCCTCTCGTAAGGCCGGAGAGCGGCTGGTTGCTGTGGACCTACATCTGCATTTGAAACTTTTACTGTCAATTTTGGGACGAGATAAAAACAAAAAAAAAATAAATAGGAAAATGTTGAAAATGATTTTACCTGAGTCATCCCATTTCTCAACTGGTGGAAGAGCCATGTCTCGGTCACCGCGAAAATCTACCCTAGCGTAAGGAAAGTCCTGAATAGCAAAAACCTGGTTTTCCAACCAATGGAAATACTCAGGAGTGAATCGAATGACCTCTGTCCCCTCCTCAGGATGACGGGCCATAACTGCAACCCATCGCATCAGTTTGGGCTCTCGAGGAAGTCCAACTCCAACAGTGAGGTGCTGTGGGACCAACATTGGGACCCTCTCCAGACCAAAGCTCACGACTAAAGCACCATATCCAAAGGTCTTCAGTTTTCCGTTCTTGGCTCTAGTCAGTTGGCCTTTTACATTAGCCAACACAGCATCGCACCAGTTGAAGATGGTGCCTCGAAAGCAGTCAACTGCCATCCGCATTTGGGATCCAGTGGCTATATGTAGTGCTGCGCTCCCGCAAAGCCTGGTAACAGTAAACGCGATTACCATGAGTTCAGGAAGGGATATGGTTTTGATGTCTATCCCTTTGTCTCTAGTCTGGTTGTTACAGAACTCTAGCTGGAGGCTATCGACAGACTGGCCACCTAGCCTAGTCTTGAATAGAGTCAAGTGTTCACCTCTCTTAGGCAAACCAGTCAAAAAGTATATGTCTGTCGGCTCCATTTCGAGCTGGTGACCACCAATGAAGAAGCACTGGTCCTGTATGCTCCACCTGTCTACCAGCCACTGCAGAAAGTCCACCTGGGCCCTCATGCCAGGTATGGCCCAGAATTTGTATAAGCCGCATGCCTTCAATGCATCAATCGAAGGTTGATGATTTATCGCGGCAAGATCTACATCCTCATGCTCCTGTTCTCGCCAATCAAGCATGATGTATACTCTACATCCAACAAAAAGGCGAATTAGAATATGTAAAATTGAAATTTTTGGGTGAAATTTGAGTTTGTTAGGTTTAAAAAACCTTTGCGCGGGGTACGCACCCTCTCTGTTAGAGACAGTGCGTGGGTCCGCACCTTGCCTTCACGGCAGGTGCGGACCCCTGACTTTTTCCCCATTGCGAAAAAGTCGGGGTCCGCGGGTCCCCTGTGTTATACCTGCGGACCCCCGCGCGCGGGTTTTTTGACCTAAAAGCTCCTAAAAAATGAAATGAAACCCTAAAAATCAATTTGAAACGGATGAAATTAAAGAGTAGGATGATGTGGATTACCTGGAGGAGACGGCGCTCAATTCCAACAGACAGATATTCCGCAATCTTCACCGGAAGTTTCTGACAAAAAGCTCTATTTTCTCACCCAAAACTCAAACGGTAAAAATGAATTGACGAAAGTCCTTTTTATAAGTTTTTGAATAAATGAATTGTTAATTTGTTTATGTTTCACTTTAGAAAGGTAACTTTTGCAGCATTTTTATCCATTTTAAACAGGTATGAGTAATGTTTGAGGTTTTGTTCAGGATAATGGATTTTTCAGGCGAAATCGGTCATTTTCGACGAAAAAAAACATTAGAGTCACCTTTAAGCTATTTTCTGACTCCTGAAACATGAAAAGATCACCGAGTTTTTCTTTTTAAACTCGTTAAAACGGAACTAAAAAGATGGTCCGCTTACAACTCTTTTCTGACCGTAAAAACATGAAAAGATTGCCGGATTTTTGTCGTTTCAAATTCGATATTGGTTATAAAAACGATGTGTCATTGATCGCTTTTTTACTTTTTCAGATCAGAGGCACTAATTACGAAAAGTACTCCTTGGTCGTAATGATCAAGCGATTCTCTCAAGTATTATTTTATACTTTTTCGGGCTTGGGAGATACAAATTTACGAAAAAGGACAGCCATGGAGTCTTCTTAAGTTTTTTCAGACTCTCTAAAATTGAAAAACGCCGAGTTTCTCCTATACTGGACTCGTTAAAATTTAATAGTAAAGGACTTGTTCAATTACAAACAGGAACGGACCACTCCTTCTTAGGGTTCGAATTTAAACTAATTTGGACTCATCCAAAGGATGAGCTTATAATCAAGCAAATGTTATCCTCCTCAAGCTTGTCAAAAATAAAGAGGTACTTGCCAGAAATGGTGGGGAAAAAGAGAGAAAAATGAGCCTGTTTGTCATACTTTGTAACCACTCTTGAACACGACACTTTTATTCACTTGGGTTGGGAAATCCTTTGCCTAACAGTTGACCAAACCACATTGAAAGTCTTCAGCCGGTTTCTGGGTATTAACTTTGGGTCAATTGTCACCAAACCATCTGCTGTGTCGTTATGTGTTCAAGAGGTCAGTGCAAATAAGCCATTCATCTGCAAAATATCTGTCATCCATCTTGACCATCCCTGAGTCAGTCCTTGCAACTAAATTTCTTCAAACTTGATCTATGATTTCTTGTTTTGGGCTTGCCTACGACGGATCGCTTTCTATCGACTTCAGCTCATTATCTAGAAAGATGATCTAGGAATCATCAGTACCTTGGGATCTGCATGCCTCAATGGCAGGTTTCTCGCCTTCGACGATAGGTTGCATCATTGACCTTCGATCAAAGGATTCCGTGACATGTTCAACATCAACACATCTATACACATCTCATGGATTGTACTGAGTACTTTGAGAGCCATTGTCATTACTGGTGGTTTCTCTCACACTTGTTAACAGTTTACATCATTGACTGGTAATCAAGTGGTTTCTACCATGTTCAACTTCAACACATTCATTCGCATGGATAGAATCGTACTGTTTCGGGAAATAGAAATGAAGACCATGGATCTAGTTTCCGCCATCCAGGCTACGAGGAATTTTGTATTCATTATACTGTGGACTATTCATAAACAGATGGTTGCGTCCATACTGTGTCTACTTGTGTCTATACTTGTGATGTATTACAAGATCATTCCTATATCAGAGCAGTAGTTAGTTTTCTAGTCAGTTTTGATCTGAGTATGGGAATGCCTACCTCAGCGATGATATGATCTCATATATATATTTTGCATTGAATGTTTTTTACAGGTTCCAACCGGGCTCTCCACAAGATGATCCTCGAAATGATAAAGTACTTCACTCTTCCTAGATGATACATGAAATCCTCATCTACTACAAACTTCGCACTTTAAGGGGCAATCTGTTACACAAAATATTGTCACCACGACTATTTGCAGTCATTATGGGTCTATCATCACTTATATTGTCCTCCTAAGCAAGTCTCAGACCTCAGCTCTTCATGTCAAGCTTTGAAAATGAGAGAAAGACCTTAAAAATCATTAAAGTTCTGGTTCCGCACTTTCTCTCACTATTGTCTGCGGTCCCGCACCCCCTGTTCACATTACCTGCGGACCTGCCCGCTCTGTCTCTAAAAGAGTGGGTGCGGACCCCTGTGAAAGTCAAAAAGGCGCATGTTTATTTTAAAAAACTCACTTTGGGTTAATTCTAGATGATTCTAGAAGGAATTTTGACGTGGATGGTTCGCTCTTAGGTGGTTCATGCATCCCAAAAGAGAAGGAGCTAATCCCTTGATGAGAGGAGCTATCCCTTTGAAGGAGGGCTTTATCCCTTTGAAGGAGGACCTAGTAACTTCCCTCCATTGCACTATAAATTAAGGCATTGGGCTGGTTGCTAGGGAGGTTAGAAGCTGAACATTTTTGAGGGTAAATGCTGGTGGAATTGAGACTTCCTAGTTAAGCTTGAGAGGAGAGATCACATACCTTTTGGCTTCATTGGGAAGAGAGTGAAACTTGTCAAAGTAGAGGAGACTTCTTGTTGGACCCTCGGAGGAGCAGCATCAAGGCACAGGTTGTAAAGTTCTTCTTTGATTTGAATTAATACAATCAGATTCATTTTTCTCAAAAAATTGTCTTATGTCATTTGTTTCATGAATTCCTTGATCATCATGATAGGTATGCTTTATGATATTGGCTTTTCAGGTGCTATTTAATTTGTGTGCTTGTTTGTGTTTGCAGATTCGCGACAAGGGAACTCATTTGGATCAAAGGAGTGAGGCTTCCACAAACTTGCATTGGACCCAAGGTAGGCCTAAAACACTTGTTTGCCTTTGTTTATGAATTGCATACTTAGAGAGAGATAGTTTTTGATTGGCTTGCTTGTCACTAGATATCATTAGATACTAGGGAGGTCGATCTTGTCCGCAAGAACGACTTATTCCGTGCGACATTCTTTCTTTTCTTTTTTCAGGGACTTGATGGGGTAGAAGTTGAGCCTTGCTCCACCACCATCACTGTCTTGCTGATGCCATTGATGAAATATTGATTTGACAAGGTATTCTTGTAGACCTTCAATCTGTACCCATTGACAAGTAAAGGGACAGCCTCTGCATCAATGGTTCTTATCTGTACTGAACCATTATCATGACATTTTTCTATGACATAAGGCCCTAACCATATAGTCCTTAATTTTCCTTTAAAATCCTTGTATCTGGAATCATACAACAAAGCCCAATCACCTTCTTGAAATTGTCCGTCCTTTATGATCTTGTCATGCCAAATCATACTTTAAACTTGAGTCACCTCTGTGTGCAGGAGGGCTTGCCTCCTAAATTCATCTAACCCATTCAGGTGGAGAAATATTTCTTGTTGTACCCTGGTGAGATCCAGATCCAGTTGTGCTACCATTCTTAAGGTGTTGTATTCAAATTCAATGGACAACAGGGCCTTCTTCCCATAGGCCAACTCATAAGGAGTGAATCCAATGGTGCTCTTCTAAGTGGTATTGTAGGCCCAAGTGGCCTCAACTGCTCTGTCTGCCCAGTCCTTTCTACTGCTGCTAATCACTTTGGTTAGAATTCCTTCCAGTGATCTGTTGGTTACCTCCACTTTTCTATTAGCTTGTGGGTGGTAAGGAGTGGATGTTCTATGCTTGATCTTGTGTTGGATTAACGAATTTTCAATCATGTGAGATGTAAATTGACTGCCTTGATTAGTGACCAGTTCTCTAGGGTACCCAAAATTATAAAATACATTCCCCCTTAAGAAGTCAACCACTTTCTCTTATGTTGTTGCTTTGATGGTCTTGGCTTCAACCCACTTGGTTAGATAGTCAGTATAGACAATGATGTATTGCTTTTGCCTGGATACAGGGTTAATGGGTGTAATGAAATCCATGCCCCACTTGTCAAATGGATCGAAATTCAGTTGAGGTTGCAAAGGAATTTCATCCCTTGGGGTAGGTTTACCCATCCTTTGGTACCAATCACACTGACTAGTATACCTCCTCACATCCTGGTGAAGAGTGAGCCAGTGATAACCAGCTTGTAGCACCTTGAATATTGTCCATTTGGCTGCAAAGTGACCTCCACAAGGCCCATCATGATAGGTCATAAGGATGTCAAAGACTTCCTCCTCCTTGACACATCTTCTCAGAATTTGATCCGGGCCTATTTTGAAGAGGTTTCTCCCAATCCAAGTGAATGGGGCACTCTTCCTCACAATCTTGCTCTTTTCCTTGGAGGACAAATTTGGTGGAAACTGTACAAACACCAAGTAATTTGCTATGTCAGAAAACCATGGAGAGAGAAATGAAATGGTGAATAAGTGTTCATCCAATAACTGATCATCAACCATTCCTTCCTCCCCTGCAGGAAAAGTCAACCTCGATAAAAAAATCTGAAACAACATTCTCATTTCCAGGCTTATCATTAATATTTAAATCAAATTGTTGCAATAAAACTAACCATCTAATAATCCATGCATTTACATCATGTTTATTCATCAAGTATTTAATTGAAGTATGGTCAGTATGTACAAATGTTTGGTAACCTGTAATGTAATGCCTAAATTTGTTCAATGAATGCATAACAACTAGGAGCTCCTTTTCACTCACTGTGTAGTTCAGTCTACCTTTTGATAGATTCTTACTGATGAAGTAAATGGCATAAGGTAGCTTGTCATCTATCTGGCCTAGAGCTTCTCATATGGATTTGTGAGAGGCATCAGCATGTACATGGAAAGGAAGAGCCCAATTTGGGTCTCAGAAAATAGGTGCAGTAGTCAACTTGTCCTTTAGGGTGTCCAAGGCCTCTTGACATCTTTCTGACCATAAAAATTTGGATTCTTTGGCCAATAACCCAAATAAAGGAGAAGCTAATTTGCTAATTTTTTTTATAAATCTCCTATAGTATCCAACTAAGCCTAGAAAACTTCTGACATCCCTCTGTTTTTACGGAGGTGGGACCCTTTGGATGATGACTATCATATTCAGGTCCACCTGTAGTCCTTTTGGGTTTATTCATCAAGTATTTAATTGCAGCATGGTCAGTATATACAAACGTTTGGTAACATGTAATGTAATGCCTAAATTTGTTCAATGAATGCACAACAGCTAGGAGATCCTTTTCAGTCACTGTGTAGTTTAGTTCGGCTTTTGAAAGATTCTTACTGATGAAGTAAATGGCATAAGGTAGCTTGTCATCTATCTGGCCTAGAGCTATTCCTATGTATTTTTGAGAGGCGTTAGCATGCATATGGAAAGGAAGAGCCCAATTTGGGTCTCGGAGAATAGGTGCAGTAGTCAACTTGTCCTTTAGGGTGTCCAAGGCCTCTTGACATCTTTCTAACGATAAAAATTCGAAGTCTTTGGCCAATAACCCAAATAAGGGAGAAGCTAACTTGTTGAAGTCTTTTATAAATCTCCTATAGTATCCGGCTAAGCCTAGAAAACTTCTAACATACCTCTATTTTTGCAGAGGTGGGACCCTGGATGATGGCTATCTTATTCGGGTCCACCTGCAGTCCTTTCTGGGATATTAAATGACCTATAACAGTCCCTGTAGTCATCAAGAACTCACATTTTTCAAGGCTGAGGGACAAGTTCATTTCAATGCATTTGTTCAGTACCTTACCCAAGTTGGAGAGAGCCTCTTGGAAATCACACCCATAGGGTGTAAAATCATCCATATAAATTTCCACAGCATCATGGACTAGCTCGGCAAAGTTGCTCAGGACTGCACTCTGGAAAGTGGCAAGGACATTGCATAGGCCAAAAGGATGGACCCTATAAGCGAGAGTACCCTAAGAATAAGTGAAGGCAGTTTTATCCTGGTACTATGGGCTAATCTGGATTTGATTGTACCTGCTGAACCCATCTAAGAAAGAGAAAAACTTTTTCCCTGCTAGGCCATCCAACACTTGGTCAATGAAAGGTAGAAGGAAATGGTCCTTCTTTGTTGCTTTGTTTAACTCTCTATAATCGACACAAATCCTTTGATTTATGTAGCGGAGTTGTTTAGTCACCCCTTCAGTTCCCTAATACACAACTTTTAGTCCAGATAGAGAAGGGCACTTGTTTGTGGAGCGGTTTTCTTCGCAGACCGAGCAGATTTCTATAAGGTTTAATGGACATTCCTTCCTAGGGTGCTTCCTTGTGCATCTAGGGAAGAATATGGCTAATTCTCTCTCTACTTCCTCGTTCTTCCTCTTGATGTGCATAGTTTCCATCTGTAGGGCGAGGGTTTGCAACATTTCACTCTTGAAATATTCCAGTATATTTCCAATTTCACCTTTTATGGATGTGTTGGAAGAGGATGAGTTGGCCATTAGTTGACTACCCCTACCCTTTTTCCTAGCTTCCCTAGAATGGTTCTTAAAGACAATCTTGATATCATCATATGCTAATTGGTAGATGTCCCTTCCTGCTAGCAGTTTTAGGGTATCCAGAAGGTCTTCCCTGACCCCCTTGAGTAGGAATAGCTTCAGTGACTCTGGATCAAGTGTGCACCTGGCCCTTTCGTAGCTAAGTTAGAGTCTTTCTTCATAATCCTCTGAGGATTCATCATGTCCCAAGGTCATTCTAAAAATTTCCTCTTTAGTGTCTTTGGACTTGCAGTAGCCCTGATACTTATTATTGAAGGCTTGCAGCATCTGAGCTCGGGTTGTGATGTTATCCCTAGGTAAACCCATGAACTAGTGCAAAGTTGCATCCTTGAGAGTGGATGGGAATAATTTCAACTTCTGATCATTAGTGGTGTAATCATAAGTTCTGCATATGATAGCGAACTCAAACAAGAAAGTATCTGGATCTTCTGAGGTTAGGCCATGGAAGTGAGGAAGAGAAGAGGGGCTTATGTTTTTCATCTTGGCATCCCCATTGGTTTCTCTGATGGGAAAAGCACCCTCAATTCTTTCTCTATCTCCTCTATCATTCCTATTTTCAGCCATTAGGTCAGTTGGAATGGGTTCTCCTTCTTCTTCTCCCCCTGTAGGCTCTTCAAAAATCTCTGGTTGTTCGCCTAAGGGGTCCTCCAATTCACAACCACCGAAGAAGAGGGAAGGTTGGTTGTTTGAAGTGGTGGGGGTATTTGGCAGAAATTTTCCTAAGTTATCCCTATTCCTATGAGGCATGAAAGAAGTGTTTTTGTTTTGTTTTGTGTTTTTTCAAGCTTTGATACTAATTGAAATAACAAACTGAATAGATACTAATAGCTTAATGAAATCTCACTTGCAAAAAGGAAAAGAAAGAAAACCAACTTACATTTACTCTTGTAGAAATGAAGCTAATAACAGAATGAAAGAGATAAGAAATGGAAGAAAGAAATCATAAATCACATCTTACTTAGACACCTCCCCAGCAACGGTGCCAAAAAGTGATGAGCACCAGTATTGTAGCAAGAATGTTGCAACTCTTGGGGCTACCAACTTTACTTTATCAACCCAAGGTTCATACAAACTTGGAGGTGACAATGTTGTATACACAAGCAGATGCAATGGGTCCACTCTTTGTCATTGTTGATTTGGCGATAAACCATTATGGTTTCTCAAACTAGCCTTCTATTGATTCAGAAGAAGTTTGATTACCAATGAAGAAAGGGAAATTTTACCCTAATTGGCAGAATGGAAATATTGTTTATTGCATTAATGAAAGACTAAAATAAATTCTTTAAACACACCACTCATCTAACTATTTGTTAAGAGATCTTGCTTCAGAAGAATTCTAAGCTAACATGTGTGTAATCCTAACTATATTAGGCAAGAAATTTGAAATAACCAAACATTTTACTGTTGTGCATATGAATGAACACAATAACTCTTTTTTCCTTTTTGTCCTTTTCTGGGAAAATGTGCATGCTAAATCTTCTTGGTGATGTGGCAGGTGGGTTAGAGATGGTGGTGAAAGGTTAGATGGCTTGGGAGGCAAGTAGGGGTCTTCTCCTATCTTCCTCGATGTTCTTTTCACAAATCGACCTCAAAACATGCCACTACAAGTCATCCTACAGGATGTCCTAATGCTTCCTACAGGATGTCCTAATGCTCCTACAAGATCCCTTGTATTCCTACAGAATCTGGCTGAGAAATAGGAGTGATTTGGAAGGTGGTATAGAGCTTAGGGAAGGTGAATTATGGAAGAAACAAGGCAAGGGAGTGGTTGGACTTCTTTAGAGTTCAAAATAGAGTTTGTAAGATGGTTGGATTTGTTCAACAAACTTGGAAAGTTGTTCTTATGGAATGATGAATTGGTTGAGGGACTTAGCGGTTTTGGTGATCATGGATGGATGAGGTTAGGCTGGGGTTGTTGTCATGATATCTTCTTGCACTATTGAAACTCCTGCAATACATACATTACTGGCATTTTTCCATGAATCATATCAAACAAGGAAGATTTCCAATCAACTTAAGAAAACATAATTTCATTATTTAGTTGCCTAGTTCATGCATGGAAATACTTGCAGAATATTGTGAAACAGCATGAGATCTAATACAAAGATGAAGATATCAGAAATGAGAACTGAAACTTACTCTTGAAAACTCAAAATATGATGGACTAAGTAGCAGAAAACCCTAAATTCCATAAGAAATCAGAATTCTGTCTTTTTGGGGCTGAATAGGAGTTTTTCCCCAGACCATGGTCATTGAAGGGAGGAGTGAGGCCGAGTCCACCTTCTATTAGTTTTTTTTGGTATTATTTTATCTCTATAAAGCTACTGCTGAAGCTATGCACAAATGGAAGCAAACTAATCAACTTCACCACTACTTGCAATGAAACAATGCTAAAATCAATTCAACAATTAATCTATGAAATAACCTAAACATAGAAGTACAATAAGAGGAGCCTTTTCTACTAGGGTTGGGCCCTATCCCAAGAGCTTCATCCATCTGAGTCAACTCGGTGATGGATTAGGGAAATGGTCATTCTCATTATCATATCAGAAAAATTACATAACAATGTTTTGCCACAAAACTTGAACTCGAAAATGCTTAGTGCTCTTACATAAAAAATCCAAATCATAATGAAGCTCTAGGTCTCCTTATTTATACACCTGAATTCTCCAACAAATTCCTTAAATCTAGGGATGCTTGGATCCCAAACTCAAGATGAATTGGCTCTTAACTGTCTCTGGCTCAGCTGCCCATGATCTCCATGACTGGGATGCTTGCAACTCTGAGCTAGTGTGATTTGATTGAGGTATATTCGAATGAGTGAGGATTTAATGAGGAGGATCTATCTCCTATAATCTCTCCTTGTCTCATTCAAGTTTCTGCCCTTAATTAGCCAAACTTTCCATGATTTTCTCTCAAAAACCTGCAATCAATGCACATTACACCACTAGACATACATCTTACTTTTACTCATCTCATTAAGCAAAATATAATTCAAACATGTAAGGAGTTATGAGAAGAGTTGATTTTAATAAGCTTGGAGGTGGATGAAGAACCATATAGTTACCCAATGATGAGGCTCATCAGTTGGTTACCTCTTTGTAGGATCGCGTGCTAACCTGATACATTAAGTATTGTTATGATAATCCTCTTGCAACACTAGTAGATACTAAGGCGGCTTTAAACAAAGAGTTTAGTAAGCCTAATTATAACTCACGGTCAATAATTGAATTTAAAGAAATCATGATGAGGGTCGATGAGACGCCCTGGGAATTTGATTAGAGGTTGAAGTGTCAGATCGGAGAAGCTAACATGCAAATCACAGATAGCAAGTAGCGTGAATGGTTTATAGCGTCGCTCTTGCTCCACTTGAGACTGTAACAAAAAAAGATAGAAACACATGTAGAAGCCTTGGAAATCGCGATGAGGCTGCATGCATCGCCGATTCAGGATACGAACTTGGGATTGCAGTAGATCCACTCACAATTAGCTAGCTTACACCTAGAATTACAATGTTTGAAGAAAGATAGGGAGACTAAACCAGAAGTGCGTGCAGAAGTTTGGCGTTTGAAGTGGAAGGGCCATGGGCATGATAAAGACCACTGTCCAATGTACGTGAATTATATTACAGGAGGGGGGGGAATTCCCCTGAAGCCATAAGCCCCAATAGGACAGAGCATGGTGGTTGCGCTATGGTGTGTTATTTGTCAAGTTGTTGGAAAACATGCGACAAATAATTGCCATTTACTTCAAAAGTTTGTCTAGACACCCCAGCAATTGTTCTGTAACTCTTGCAAATCTGTGGTCCACAATGAGCGCCACTGTTGAAGCTATGAGCTGATGATGGAGAGGACACCTACATACCAAATGCAAGCAGAAAATCAACCTCCAAATCAGGGCATGGGAGGAGCGCGCGGAGGTTATCAGGGTCCAAGACGCAGTCGAGGAGAAGGAGGACCTGGTAGAGGCCATGGTCAGATTATCTGCTACAATTGCAGACAGACATGGAACTATGTGTGAGAGTGCCAGAATCCTACACACCCGTCATGTCAATATTACAGACATTTTGAACATACTATAGAGGAATGCTAGGTGCTAATAGCTAAAATGCAAGAGAAGAAAGCACAGCCTCAACAACCTATGCAGAATCTACAGATGATGAGGGCTGAGCCCCGCGAAGAAGATCAAAGTGTTGACATTGTGCTAATAAGTGGAATGAAGACTGGCAACGATAAGGGTAAACGGGCTGAATAAGAAGGATGGGTCCGCAAAGCACTAGAGAAAGAAGCTGACTTTGATCTGGATCGCACTAAGGAAATGCTTGTGGAATCTAAGAAGAGCTTCGTTGAGGGATCCACCTTGGTGAGCCAGGATAAGATGCAAGAAATCAACGTGCCTGTAGAGGTTGATCCCTCTGTACTCACGACATTTTTGGAGACCTGCATAAAACTGTTGCGTGATAGAAAAGATGTGGAAGGCCTGCAAGAATTGATAAATAAATGTGGCGGTAAAGAGAAATTCCCTGATGGACAACGGGTGGTCAAAAAAATTGGCAAACATAAGGCACGAATAGGGTGTGAGATGAGGTTCACCACACATATAGGTGATTATGAGATGGATCAGGTCATTTTGGATCTGGGGTCCGATGCGGACATATTACCGAAACAAACATGGGAAAGGATCAGGAGACATGCACTGTAGTGGTCTCCGATTCCGCTTAGGATAGTGAACCAACAGAAAATCATCCCCATGGGATGGTTATATGGAATAACAGTTCATATAGAAGGTGCAAGTGCGATGGCCGACTTTGAGGTTATAGAAATTTTTTATGACAGTAACCCCTACCCCGTGCTCTTGAGAATTGACTGGGCTATTGACATGAATGGGGTCATTAATTTGAAGAAAAGGACAATGTCGTTTGAAAGAAAGTTGTTGCGGGTTATAGTGCCACTAGATCCTACAGAAGGGGCGTGCTATACTCAACCAGTCCATGATTATGACGAAAGTGATGATGAACTAGATCAGATTTACAAGATAACATCATGGGATCAAGACTAGGTCAATCCAACGGTAGATGGATGGATTTCCTAGGACCGAGAGAGTTCTTCCACCTATGATTCCGACAAGGAGTTAGAGCATTGGAAGAATTGCTTGCATGAAGTGTCTACATTACGATGTAATATGATGACGAATTCATTGCATTGTGTTTCATCAGAGGTGAGGAAATTACCCGATTATGATGGTTTAACTGACGTAGATCTATTTTTAGATGAATTTGAGAGTGAAGTCCCTCAGGATCACTGCTTCCAAGAATTAGAGTTGGCACTGCATGCTACGCTTGCACAGTGTCGGGGTATGCATAAGGATAGTTTTACTGGATGGCGAGATTACAAAAGAATGATGAGGTTATGGTTTGGGCATGCTAACACTAGAATGACTGAGAAATATAATGGGAGGGACAATCCACGCAATCACCTAATGAAATGGACTAAAGCATGGGGAATAGAACCACAACTAAAGTGCGTACACATATTTTTCCATACTTTGGATACAATTCCCATGAACTGGTATCTGTTAACAGAGCTCCGCCATTGCACCGCAAAATGGGATGTATTGAAGGAAGGGTTCTTATTGATCTTCAACTTTGAAGACGGCTTCGCAAGCATCGATGAAGTGCTACAAGAGATTAAGGCGGTTATCTTCAGAATGCCGAAGGAACCTATGGAATGGATCCAACCAGACTAGAGCACCCAACTACGCCATGCGTTGGAATGCTATAATGTAAATACTGAAGAGGAAGATGAAGATTTGAGAAACAATAATACTTCGAAGGCAGAAGGGCACCGCCAAGTCGAAGGCCCACAAATAGAAAACCCAGACATCTCCGCACCTTTAAAGACAAAGAAATTAAACATTGGCACTGTAGAAGAACCGAAGTTCATGAAAATTGGAGATTATTAGGACAACGCTACAGTGGATAAAGAAGCTGAGTTACTCCGCAAATTCCAAGATCTCTTCCTCACTAAGTTTTTGGATTTGAAGGGCATAGTTGGCAATTTGGGCATTATGAAGATCACTCTAAAGCCAGATGTGAAGCCTATTAAATAGAGGTCGTATCGCCTTAATCCTAAATACAAGGAAAAGGTTCGCCAAGAGCTGGATAAGATGTTGGAGGCAGGCATCATAGAACCTATCGAATAATCTAATTGGGTGAGCCTGATGGTGGTTCACGAGAAGAAAAAAAAAGGTGAAATAAGGATTTGCGTAGATATGCGGAAGCTTAATGATGCGTGTGTTCAAAACCCACTCCCAATGCCTTTTACAGACAAAGTGTTAGACAATGTTGGAGGGCAGGAAACATATTCCTTTACTGATGGGTTTTCCGGGTATCATCAGATTAAGATCGTGCCTGAGGATAGGAACAAAATGACCTTCACGAAGGAGTTGGGTTGTTTTCAATACACTGTGATTCCATTTGGACTCAAGAATGCGCCTGCGATATTTTCCCGCATAGTCATAGCAGCGTTCAAAGAGTTCATTCATAAGTTTCTGGAAGTATACTTTGATGACTGGATGGTGTTTGGATTAGTGAAGCACCATGTAGTAAGTCTATGCCTGATGTTGGATACATGTCATAGATACCAAATCGCACTGAATTTGAAAAAATGCATATTTTGTGTTTGTTTAGGGATCTTGCTAGGTCATGTTGTGTGAAAGAAAGGATTGATGGTGGACCCTGCAAAGATTGCGGTAATTGTGAATTTGGAGGCCCCTAGAAATGTCAAGCAGCTGCGTGCGATGCTAGGACATACAAGATACTATAGAAAATTTATCAAAGCTTATGCTCAAATTACTGCGCCCATGGAGAAACTTCTAAAGAAGGACACAACATTCTATTGGGACAAAGAATGCCAGCGCGGCTTAGACGTGTTGAAATAAAATATGGTCACTGCATCGATTATCAGAAATTGGGGGGAACAGTTGGATTTGAATTCAAACCCCCCTATAAATTATGTGTGGCGGTCCAACAGATAACACTTTGCGCTCTAAGAATTGTTAGTGAGTTTCATTATGTGTTGCCTATGAGCCGAGCATTTTGGAAAGATTTAGTTTCGAGCCTCGTGTTTGTTGAATTACCTGAGATAAATCAAAAGCTTGTTCTTGAGCAAATGTCTACACCAATTCCTGCTGAAACTGTTAGTACTGGCGATGCTGTCTCTAACACAGCTGCCCCGGAAGTTGTAAGTATGGAAGCTCCAGCTACTATGCCTATGGCGCCGAGGTCACCTAGGCTGAAGCATATCCCTAATAGGGAAACCCAACCAACCAAGTCAGAACAGTCTGTGAAGGAAAAGTAGAAGAAACTGGTGTCGGTGCGTGCATCCCTAGGGAAGCATACGGACACATAGGCAAAGAAGAAGAATTTAAGAAGCCAGAGAGAGTAGTGGACCTAGAGGCGGAAGAATTCCACGGAACAAAGGATATTGATGCTGAAGGAATGGAACACATGACAAGGATACCTCAGTATATCCCTCCGTGGAAGGGAAAAGCAAAGGTCACAAAGGACCTAGATACTGAGAAGTTTACAATATCCACACCCCTGCTACCTGAGCAGGTCCCTTTTGAAGGCCCTCGGCTCGCAAGGATCCTGTTGTTAAAAATGGAGGATTGGGACCTCGTAGACCACACTAAGTTTCCACATTTGGCGATAAACAAATATATGCGGAAGGTCTATTATGAAGAAATAGGTGTTACAAAATTAGAGACGAGGGAATGGGCCCGCAGTGTCGAGAAATCAGGGTTAATAAATCTACTGTGGGTGCCACATTATCACCGCACCCCCATTAATACGATATGTGTGTGCCAGCTCCTCACACTGGTGCATGATGGATGTTTATGGCTAGGAGAACCTATCCCCATCACGAACATGCTAATTTACAGAATCACGTGGTTTCCTTACAAAGGCGCGAACCTGGCTAAAGAGTTTGGAGGGAAGACTAGGGAGAGAGACCTTTCAGAGAAGATGAAGAAGGATTACAACCTCCTCAAGAAGTTATGAGGGTATTCCATTCTTTCCATAACAGTCCAAGCAGTTCAATTTGCTACCCATATTTTAGCAAGGAAGGTTATGAGAAAATGTTACACAGATGAAGTTCTGGCGCCAATAGTTTCCCTTGCTGCGTAGTGAACGAAAATTGTACAATTTAATTGGGCAAGGTACCTCTGTCAGGAGTTCCTAGAGAACTGCCAAGAAGCCCAGGACGAAACCAAGTTGTTCCACTACACTTGGTTGTTGCTGTCAATTGTGATTGTTGCATGGAAATTGCCGGAGGATAGCCAATTTCTCCACTCGAGGAAGGATTGTCAGAGGTAGAGCAATTCACCTCCTTATGGTCTACAAGGATGTCGTGCAGATTACAAAGACAAAAATAGTTTGTATTCTTGTGGAAATGGATCTCCGTATGGCAATCAATCAGCGTCTGAGGTTGTCCCCAACCTTGTTCACACAGTTGTCATCGTATGCAGTGTTCAAGGCTGACTTCCACAGAGTCTATATCCAAGCATGGAAGGATCTAGAGAAGAAATGGCACTAGTTGCCCTATTTGGTGTCAGAAACGGATGTGCAGGAGATTGTAGAGTCATGGCCAATGGAGTGGCGCACCCCATCAGAATTAGATGTTGGAACAAGCACAGGTGTGGAAAGTTATGTTGTGCAGAAAAGAAAGGAGGATGTTAAGAAAGATGTGCGTACCCTAGAAGAACAGAAAAAGAGGGAAGTTGCAGAAAAGGCTCGCATAGAGAAATAACGCACTGCTAAGGAGCAGGCAGAACAAGAACATCGCAAGTCACAGAAAGATGATAAGTCACCTTCGCCAAAGACAGAGGAAGAATATATTTCAGGCCAAGGCGAAGGCGGTGATGAGGGGCAGATCACCCCATTTATTTTGAAAAAGACGTGGCAAGGAGCATAAGGGTGGACCACGAAAAAATCAAAATTTTGATAAAACACGGGTTGATCCCATGGTGTTGACAGAAAGCGATCTTGATGAGATGGGCGATAAAGTCAGGGATACAACGACAGCAGTGTTGCAGTAGTTTGAGCAATAATACATGCAGACGCTAGGGAGCGTCCAAAAGGATCTGTGTAAGCTGCAGATCTAAAAAAGCAGAATACAGGTGGGCGTTGGACAAGCGAACGCAAAGCAAGCGAGCCTTGCACCCGGGACAAGCCAAGCAGCAGAGCTGGTAAGGAGCCTAAATCTCAGAACTATACCATTTCCCGATGGATCCATTTGCGCAGAGTCCGATGAGGATCGTATTATACTTAGTACAATCAAGGACATAGGACTGAATATAGTGGCACTCTCCAATAAAACCCTCCACGTGCTGCATAAGAGGGTGGCAGATGAATTGAACCAGGGAGTAGCGCGCCCTCAACCCCACACATGAGTACAAAGTCAAAAATGAACAAATGTTCATTGAAAAGATGTAGGCTTTGAAGGAAAAGGAGGCACTTCAGGTGTATAATTCACGTCTGGAGTCAGCAGTAGCAGAGGCATGCAAGACAGTGCCTGAGCTTCACATCCCGGAGGATGCATAGCTAGAAGCCAAAATCAGAAAGTTAGTCGCTGGTGTGTGTGAGGCCAAAGTAGAAGTTGGACGAGTAACTTTTGAGTTCAACATGAAGATTGCAAAGCTTCAGTTGAACTTGCAACCCACGACTCCGCCTGAGGTCTGGGAGTAGTGCAGAATCGCAATAAAGGAAGGCATGGCTACCTTGGATGCCACAGTCACTGACTGTGCAACACTGTTCGAGCAGGCTATGGAGCTAGTGACCAATCTGCAGGAGGATCTGAACCTGTAGACATTGAACACAGAGGTAAGGGAGTTGCAGTGCCAATATGATGAGGTCAACGCGACTGCACACACCTTAGCACCTGCACAGCACCTTGCCAAGTTACAGGAAGGAAAACAACTACAAGCACAGTTAGAGGAAGCACAAAAGAAGGAGGACTTACTAAAGGCCAAGTTACAGCCTTGGTTGGAGGAGGCTTATCAGGTCACGGCTTCCATTCAGGGTAAGCTTAAAGGACTACAACAGACACAAAAAATGATGAGACTAGTAGTAGAAGGACCAACCACTAAAAAATTGATCGAGGAGGTTCAACAGGCAGCGGCACAGAGCGTTGCTGAAGTTGTAATAATCCAGGTGGAGCTAGGGGATCTTCGTAGTAAGATCGTGACACCAACAGAGTGAATTGAGGGCAAGTCACGATCTTTGTGTTGGGGGCCTATTGGGATGGGGTCGCCTCAGTTAGTTTGGGGTTAAGATAACCCAAATTTTGGTACAATTTTGTAAATCATGTAAACTCTCCACGATTTGTGGATGTGGAGTGCGTAGGTGAATAGGAGTCAAAGGGGCTTAGTGCCTTGTTTTGGATAATTTTTTAGTCAGTTTTGAGATTCAAGGCTATAAATAGTGAGTCTTAGTGAAGGGACAAGTAGAACTAGATGGAAGAAAGATAGAGAATTGGGTCTAGGACAGGAGCTAGGGTAGGAAGGCTCTGCTTCCTATTCTTAGATAGGGAAGGAAAGGCTTCGCAGCTGAGTGCGCGGAGGCCTAGGAAGAGTCCGCAGCTGAGTGCGCAGACCCCTGCAGTTGTGTGCGCAGGGAAGTTTGAGTCTGTAATCTTGAATTAAAGATCAATAAAGACAGTTTTCTGAAGAATTCTTGAGTATTTATGTTTATCTCTGTTAAATGTTATATGTTGTTGATGAATGATTTATTGATTGAATGTTACGCGATTTTCTTGAATAAGTCTTAATAATGTATGCAATGCATGTTTAAGTACTTTTGTGAAGACTCTGGTGAATTCTCTTATGTTTACTAATGACTTAAGTAAATCTATGCGAACACTAATTTAGGACTGTTCTCTGATGAGCGTAAGTAGGAAAATTCACTGTTAGAGGTATGTAAGGACTGATCGTAGACCTTTGCGAAGGTCTAAAGGTTGTTTTAACAGAGTTGCAGCAACATGCCCTAAGAGTTTGTCGATTTGTGTGAAGGAAGATCGGAGGCGCTGAAAGACATCACACTAGTCTCTAGATGTAGAAACTTGGTTCTTGCATCCCCCCATACTACTTCGGATGAGACTGCAAGCTATGCTCCACAGGTTGTTGCTGAAAGGGTCAGTAGTGTAAGGTTTTGTTGGTTGGCACAACTAACCCTAAACTTGGATCAAGACCCCTAAGCGAACAAATATTGATCTAGAACTAGTGGAATGGAGGTAAGTGGTGATAAAAATTATGGACGAAGATCAGTCTCAGAAATAATAAGGTAAGAAATGTAATTCAGACTTTTAAATTGAAATTGACATGGTGATTGTATCTGGGGTATTCCCGGAAACTAAATAAATATGGAAGCACAACATAATAGTGTTATTGATATCTAGAAAAGATATATGTTTTACATCAAATTTAGCAAATATAAAGTGAGTAAGGTCAGAGTCAATTTCAAGAATATGAAAATCTACTAGAAAAGGAGTCTCGTAAGCCCTAAAATATAGAGAAGGAATCTAGATAATTTTGAAATTCATGTACCTTGTGGACATAGGGAGCTCAAGAATTTTGTGAGTTATAGACTCACAACACTGAATCGTCGAATGATTTTCTAAATGGTTTATTTTATATCTGCCTTGCAATTGAGAAGGTTTAGTATGATTGAAAACTAGATGACAAGAAATTTTTGATCGATTCAAATGATTGTTAATGGTAATTCTGACATCTAAATATTGAGATAAGTTGATACAGTTTAGGTTGAACAAAAATAGATACCTATATATATTACCAAATGATATAGTTGTAAGATCCTTGTTGGTCTGATGCTTTTTCTTAAAAAAAAGGGGCCAATATCATAAGTTGAAAAGGAAAACACACACACACACACACACATATATAGGAACAAACGACAAAAAAAATGTATACTAAATACTTCTAAGATTCAGTTGTCTTAGTAGGGCTTGAAGAATGTAGTAAGAAACCGACAGGTAGTTGAGTAAGGTAACTAAGGAAAATATGGCACATAACCTTAGGAAAATTAAAGTTGTGCTAAGGAGAATGTTGGTAGCGTATTGGCACAAGAGTAACCTATTCATTTTGTCAGGGATGTGCTGACATGGGAGGCAGTGTGCCACCAACCAATTTTATTATAGATAAGTATTTAAGGAACTTTAATATGACTTTTATAAACACAAATGGAATTTGATCAAGTGTTTTATTATAATGAATATATGTTTTCAAAATCAATAAATCAAGATAACCACACTATGATGATGTGTTGATGAAGTTAGCGGGCACGAAAGATGCAAAAGGGGAAGGGATTCCCCAGGCCCCTTAATCCACAGATTGCAAAGGACGCAAACCCCAAGAAGATGACTAAGAGGAACCCATGGGTGAGGTATGTCTGAGAATTACTATTACAATATTTGGGGACATGATTTTCTTTTTTATCTTTCATTGATTTTAAATATGCCCATACTATTCCGAGTTGTGCTCTTAAATCATCAGAGTGATTTCATTCAATGTTACCTTGTTCTTTTAAGCCTTGATGGCACTCGGAAAGATCAAAAGGAAAATATTGAAACCAAGAAAAACTAATTGAATTATAAAAACCCTAATTAATGCTTCTATAGATAACTAATGTGGACATGACTCGGTTCATTTGAACAAAGGAAGAAGATAATATCTACTGTGAAAAGGGTAAATTGAATCAATTGTCCTAGAACTTTAGTAATTTTTTCTTGTGGTATATTTGATATGAATTAAGATGTTGTCTAAAGAAAATATTATTGGTTGTAAGACATCATGGGGAAAAGATAAGGAAATATGTCATAATCTTAAAAATATATATATAATAATAATGATGATAATAATTATGAGTATTGTGGGGGTGGTCTGATAAGATAATTAGTTAATCCCTATGTTGGGGTAAAACCACTGCTTATTAGCACATCACCAGATCTTGTGTGTCAAGTATATTAAAATAAATTGTTGATTAATGAAGTGAATAACATTTTGTGATCCGACATATAAGAAAATAACTATATTCGAGTGACATGGCGAGTGTGGAACAATTAACACAAGAGAGAAATTCCATGACTATACATGGAAACAAAATTGTGTACAACTTTCATCAACCACCTGCAATGCAAGATGGTGGTATAAAAAGGGGTGGGGCGGTGGGGAGTAGATTGGAGTAATTTTGCAAAGTGAATTTGATCCAAACTTAAACAGGAACGCAACAACTTACAAATTGTTAGGGTCCCACCCTAACCCCCTTATTTATGTCATGGGATCACGTCATAGTCAAGAGTCAATAAAGCCCATATTAATATTTGTAAGTGGTTAACCCGCAATTAATGACGGGACCACAGTTAGTTGCAAATGGGCAGTAGTATTAGTTAGATGGTAAATGGGCGGTAGTATTAGATAGATGGTATTAATAAAACCCATGATATTGGCTCGTGGTATTGCATGTATGAGTCATATATAAAGGATAGAGACTCCTTGCGAGGAGCATCGTGTCTTGTTTTGTAATCGAGCTCTGCTCTATTGGAGGTTGCCCCCTCGAAGAGGCCTGTGAACATTTCTCTCTGAATAATAAAATCATTGCTATTCTGTGCTCTGGGTATATTTTCTTCGCATATTCTGTGTTCTCGGTATCTTTTCTTTGCATATTCTATGTCTGGGTAATGATTTGCAGGTTAAGAGCATAACAAGTGGTATCAGAGCACTTTCCAGGGCTCGGTGGGATCTCCAAATTTTAGCAAAATTTTTTTAGGCTAGAGACGTGTTCCGGCGTCTTTAAACCACGGGATCTGTCGTTAAGCGCATAAACCTGCAGATTTGGGGAGGCATGCACGCAGGAAATACAAGAGGTGGTCACGTCTGTTGGACTCCCTTGTAACCCCTGTGGGTACCCCTTCGAGTAGTAGCGCATTAGACAGAACCGCGCACGGACTGTCTTCCACGTACCCTCTGGGTATATAGGAAGCCCCCTAGCTCCCTTGAAACCTCGCCATAGATAAACCTTCGGCCGTCTTGTGGCTACAGTACACCGAGAACATCACTCGGAGAGATTACTCGCCCGTACGATAGGGTAGTCGGGTTGTACGGCTAAGGGTACGGTCGATCCTCCTTAGTTAGAGCCCTGAAACATTGGGCCGAGTACTACTGTCAGACCCTTATGTATATTGCGATCTGTAGCACCTGACACTCCCCAAGACCATAGTTCCCTTTCTATCGGGGGATCACACATCATCTATTCCAGATCAGCAGCAGCAGTTGTTCCACCATTCAGATCTCTCAGATCCACCAGATCGGATATTCCAGATCAGCAGCAGCAGTTGTCCACCATTCAGATCTCTCAGATCCACCAGATCGGATATTCAAGATCAGCAGCAGCAGTTTTCCACCATTCAGATCTCTCAGATTCACCAGATCGGAGTAGTTGGGAAGGGTTCCTGTACCTGGATATAATTTTCGCAGGACGTTTGGCGGCATTGACATTTTGAGGATTTGGCGACTGCAGTATTGATCAGGAAGGAGTAAAACTCCGTTAGGAGTTTTCTAAAAAAAAAAAAAAGTCTGAGATCTTCCGGGGCGCTTATTGGTGACCTAGCCCATCAGAATCAGGACGACGAGCTGAGCAAGGTGGTACCATTCAATTCTTAGTAAAAAAATTTAGGCGGTCCCAAATTTTCATCAGGCTGGTGTATGGTAGAAACTCGCGCTCAAGCGATGGCCAATGAAAGGATAGACAAAATTGAAGACCATGTGAACTCCCTCCACACTGCGGTGGACAAGATCCAAATTGAGCTTAAAGGAATAAGTCTCCAACTACAGGGCAAGGAGCCAGCCCACGAGGAGGCGTATAAGGGTCATGAATACCATGAGGGTGAGTCTAGCCACTCTCCTCACGTCTGGCACACCCATCCACCACCCAATCAGAGACCTCCCAAGTTGGATATGCATAAATTTGACGGTTCTCACACGTCTGCATGGCTAGCACAAATGGAGCAGTATGTCCAATTGAATCATATCATAGATGAGGGGACTAAGCTTATGGTGGGCACCATGTACTTGGACAGTGAACGATGGCAATGGAAGGAATGGTATCAGCGTTGCAATGGACAATTTCAGAATTGGGGCCAATTTGCCAAAGCTCTTCGAAATCGCTTTGAACAGGAAGACTCTTTTTTGGGGCGTCTCACTAAGCTCTGACAGACGGGTACAGTGGATGAATATATTACCGCTTTTGAAGCCTTAGCCTTCCGCACTAAGGGTCTCACAGATGAGTTCTACATGGAATGCTTTATCAGCGGTCTTAAAGAAGCCATCAAAGCTCAGGTTCTACTCCACCACCCCCCCACATGGACCGAGGCTTGCCAGGTAGCCTGTAAGGTGGAACGTGCATTAACAGCCCAATCCAGCCGCCCCAACTTCCTCGCTAAAGGTCGTTCCTCACAGGCTCCCAATATGACCCAGACACTTAAGATTCAAAAGGTGTCACCTACAGAAATGGCCGAAAGAAGGAAGCAAGGACTATGTTACTACTGTGATGAAAAATATTCCCCGGGTCATAAATGCAAAGAGCACAAGTTTTTTCAAATAGATGCCACTGACTACAGCTCCACCGAGGAAGATCCACCACTTGAGGAACCAGAGGCGACCGAAGAAGATAACCAACAGGAGATGGTATCTGATGAACCAATGATTCCGCTACATGCATTGGCAGGAATTTCTTCCCCTCAAACTCTCAAAATCAGGGGTTTTCTTAAACATCGCCCAGTAGTAGTCTTGATTGATAGTGGAAGTACCCATAATTTCATCCACCAAAAGATCGCTGAAGCAGCACATTGTTTTGTACAGGCAGTTTCTAACTTCCAAGTCCAAATTGCAGATGGGGGCACAATGAAATGTGAAGGTCGCTGTGAAAATGTCAAAATTCAAATGGGGGATTATCAATTGAAAACCCACATGTTTGCAATACACATGGGGGGTTGCGACATTGTCCTAGGTGCGGAATGGCTCCGCACTCTTGGGCCGATCACAATGGATTTCCAGGAGTTATATATGAGTTTTAAGCAGAACGACTACACACATACCCTCCGTGGACTACAGGCGGGAGCCCCCTCTATCATAAGCTCGCATCGGATGGAAAAATTGTTAAAAAAGGGCCATCATGGAGTAGTAGCTCAATTTAATGCCATCCAGGTAGTAGACACCATGTCTTCGCCAATTCATCCTGAGATGCAACAGATTTTGAATAAACATCGGACGGTCTTTGACAAACCTCATGAACTTCCACCCTCGCGAGGGGAACATGATCATAGCATCACATTGGTTCCAGGGGCCCAACCCCCAAATGTGCGGCCATACAGACATCCGTTCACCCAAAAGAATGAAATAGAAAAAATCATCAAGGAATTGTTGGAAGCAGGTGTCATTCATCCTAGCATTAGTCCTTACTCATCTCCAGTCGTCATGGTCCTCAAGAAAGATGGGGAGTGGCGGATGTGTCCAGACTTCAGGGCCCTCAATAAGTTAACAGTCAAAGATAAATTTCCCATCCCAGTGGTTGACGATTTGCTGGACGAACTCAATGGGGCTCAATTCTTCACTAAATTGGATCTTCGCTCAGGCTACCACCAAATTCGCATGAAGGAAGTCGACATTCCCAAGACAGCTTTCAGAACTCATGAAGGCCATTATGAGTTCTTGGTCATGCCATTTGGTCTCTGTAATGCCCCCTCTACTTTTCAGAGCCTTATGAATCACCTCCTCAAACCATATCTCAGAAAATTTGTCCTGGTCTTCTTCGATGACATCCTCATCTATAGTGGCACTTGGGCGGCACATCTTCAGTATGTAGATATCCTCTTGCAACTGCTCCGCACGCATAAACTATTTGTCAAAATGTCTAAGTGTGCGTTTGGCATGGAAGAAGTTGAGTATTTAGGCCACATTGTGGGGCGTGAAGGTGTCAAGGTGGATCCCAAAAAGATTCAGGCAATGCAAGAATGGCCTCAACCGAAGACCTTGAAAAGCTTGAGAGGATTTTTGGGTCTCACAGGCTATTATCGTAAATTTGTCCGCAACTATGGCCGCATAGCGAAGCCCCTGACGCAACTTCTAAAGAAAAATTCCTTCTTCTGGAACGAAGCAGCACAACAGGCATTTACCGCTCTCAAAACCGCCATGTGTTCCACTCCGGTCTTAGCACTACCGGACTTCACCAAAACATTTGTCATTGAATCTGATGCTTCGGGAACAGGTATTGGAGCAGTCTTAATGCAGGAAGGGCGACCATTGGCCTTCACTAGCCAACAACTAAGTGGGAAGAACTTGGGCCAATCTACCTATGAGAAGGAAATGATGGCCATCTTACATGCAGTTGAGACCTGGCGACCCTACTTTTTGGGGCGACGTTTCCAAATCCGCACAGATCATCACAGTCTTAAATATTTTTTGGAGCAACGCCTATCTTCCCCCCAACAAAATAAATGGTTAGCCAAAATGCTGGGTTATGATTATGAGATCATTTACAAGAAAGGGAAAGACAACAGGGTAGCAGATGCATTGTCACGCCAATTTGAGGAGGAAAGTACTCTGCTCGCAATATCCCTCCCCATTCCAGACTGGATTGAAGAGGCTCGCGGGGAATGGTTTTCACATCCCGGGCTCTCCCAACTCATTTCTCAATTACAGGCAGATCCTAATTCCAGCAAGGGCTACTCGTGGCAGAATGATATTCTTCGCTACAAGGACAGAGTCGTCATATCACCGACATCCACCCTCAAAAGTCGCATTTTGGCATAATTGCATTCCTCTCCCATTGCAGGACATTCGGGCTTTCAGAAGACATACGCTCGCACCAGAAGATCATTTTTTTGGACCGGCATGAAACAGGACATCCTTACTTTTGTAGCAGAATGTGACGTCTGTCAACGCCACAAGGGGGAAACCGTCAACACACCAGGCACATTACAACCATTGCCCATTCCGGCGTCAATTTGGATGGAGGTCTCCATGGATTTCATTATAGGTCTTCCAAAGTCCGGGAACAAATCAGTCATCATGGTGGTTGTGGACCGACTATCGAAGTATGCTCATTTCTGCGCCCTACCCCAACCATTCACACCCACTTTGGTTGCTCAAACTTTCATGGATCAAATCTTCAAATTGCATGCATGCCCACTTCTATTGTGTCCGACTGTGACCCAATCTTCACCAGTAATTTTTGGCAGGAGCTGTTCAGAATACAAGGCACTCAACTCAAACTCAGTACTTCATATCATCCGCAAACAGATGGTCAAACCGAAGCCGTCAACAAATGTCTAGAAACCTACCTTAGGTGTTTCACTTCATAAAAACAACACCTTTGGGTACAGTGGTTACCTCTGGCGGAATGGTGGTATAACACCAACTATCATGCCACCACCAAAATGACTCCCTATGAAGCAGTCTATGGACAACTTCCGCCGTCCCCTACTTCTTATCTCACGGGTTGCTCCAAAGTACAAGCCGTGGATCAACTCTTACAACACCGTGCAACCATGCTTGCCCACCTGCGCGAGAATCTTCATCAAGCTCAGAACCGTATGAAGCAACAGGCTGACCAACATCGCTCAGAGCGCCAATTTCAAGAAGGGGATCAGGTCTTTTTGAAGCTGCAACCATATAAGCAAACTTCACTCAAAGACAAGGGCTGTCAAAAGCTCTCTCCAAAATTCTACGGACCATATCAAGTACTTCAGCGCATTGGAGAAGTGGCTTACAAGTTGGCTTTGCCACCTACAGCAAAAATCCACCCAGTTTTCCATGTATCGTGCCTCAAGAAAGTGATTGGGAACAATTGCCGAGTTCAAACCAGTCTACCTGAATTGGATGAAGAAGGATCAATCTGGCTTCAACCTGAACAGGTTCTAGACACACGAGACAAGCACCTGCGCGGCCGCATGATTAAGGAGGTCCTCGTCAAATGGAAAGACACCTCGCCGGAAGATGCAACTTGGGAACCAGCCGCTATTCTTCAGCAGTTTCCGCAGCTTCAGCCTTGAGGACAAGGCTAGTCTTAAGGGGGAGGGCATGTTAGGGTCCCACCCTAACCCCCTTATTTATGTCATGGGATCACGTCATAGTCAAGAGTCAATAAAGCCCATATTAATATTTGTAAGTGGTTAACCCGCAATTAATGACGGGACCACAGTTAGTTGCAAATGGGCGGTAGTATTAGTTAGATGGTAAATGGGCGGTAGTATTAGATAGATGGTATTAATAAAACCCACGATATTGGCTCGTGGTATTGCATGTATGAGTCATATATAAAGGATAGAGACTCCCTGCGAGGAGCATCGTGTCTTGTTTTGTAATCGAGCTCTGCTCTATTGGAGGTTGCCCCCTCGAAGAGGCCTGTGAACATTTCTCTCTGAATAATAAAATCATTGCTATTCTGTGCTCTGGGTATATTTTCTTCACATATTCTGCGTTCTCGGTATCTTTTCTTCGCATATTCTATGTCTGGGTAATGCTTTGCAGGTTAAGAGCATAACACAAATATAATCATAAAAATAGAGATGCAATAGAAAAACATTTTATTTCATTAATAGAAAAAATTTAACTATGCTTACAAACAGAATGGAAATAAGATAGATCGGGCGATGGTAACTTATCTCTATGAAGAGATGTGGTGGCTACATGCCTCTAAATTGTGTTATAATGAGGGTCAAGGGCCTATTTATTATTGGAAAACATGAGAAAACCCTAAACAACCAAAACCCTAACCCCAAGAGATGTAACACAAAGAGTTTGTGGGCCACATTGGGGTTCGTTGGGCAGGCAACTTCTCAGGGTCATAACTTGCTCATATTATCTCCGTTTGGCGTGTACAATACCTTGTTGGAAAGGTCCCCTTGAGTACTATGGGTTTCACCGCAGACCCCTACTTATGGCTACAAGCCTGCCTCAGACCCCAAAAAAACGCCGTTTAGGGGTCAAAACTACTCTGGAAGCAATGGTCCCTATTGCATGAAGAGCCTCCATGAGGTGAGGAAATTTATGTTGAACCTGGTCCCTGGTGAACCACTTTCCCTGGTGAAAGAGTTGGCCTGCTTTGACAACTCGATATAGTTGTATCCTCTGTTGCAAAGTGTTCTTGATCTGTGTGTCCATGATCTAATTAGTTGTGGCATATTCCATGTAGTTTGGGTTGAGCTTTGTTGGTGTGAGTTGTTCTGCAATGTCAAATGTGTCCAACAATGGTGGAAAGTGTGGCCAAAGGTGATCTACATTGAACACTAGGTGTAGACCAAGGAACGGTGGGATGCTAAGCTCGAAGGCATTGTCATTGATAGTCTTGGTGATGGTGTATGGCCCATATTGGAGCGGGTGAAACTTGCGGTGGGGTCAAGCAAGGCACTCCTTCTGCAAATGTAGCCAAATTCTGTCGCCCACCTAGAACTTGTGTGACACTCGATGTTGATCATGGCGCTGCTTGTACTTAGCATTGGCTCTATCCAATATATCATGGACTTGCTAGAGAATGTGTTGAATGTGCCCAATGAAGTTGTTAGCCCTTTTAGCTTCAAACTGAACGTGAGCTGAATCTACCTGAGTGGCTGCAAATGGTATGGCCACATCAATGGGGCATAATGGCTCAAATCCAAACTATACCTGAAAGGGCTTGTGGCTTGTTGAATTGTGGAGAGCTCTGTTGTAGCTGTGTTGGACATAGGGGATACTTTCATACCATGTGTGTGGATGCTTTGATTTGTATGTGTGCAAAATTTGTACGACCATCCTGTTGACAACCTCTATTTGGCCATAATTTTGGGGATGGAATATCATGGACTTAGTAGGTTTTGTATCCAGCATCAACCTGAGACTTGACCAAAATGCACTCAGGAATATGTTGTCCCTATATGAGACAATGGACTATGGGATCCCAAAGTGTACCCATACTCGCTCAAAGAAGAGCTTAGTAGTGGCCTCTGTGTAATACTCTTCTTGCATGCTGCCATGATGGCTATTTTAGAGAATCTGTCGACGACCACGAAAATGCAATCGTTGTCGTGCTTAGTAGAAGGAAGGCTCGACATGTAATCCATGGAGACAGATTCCCAAGGCCATCTAAGAGTAGGTAGAGGAGTATATAGGCCTTGCTTGTTTATGGTTGGTTTGGAAATGGCACAAGCGGTGCAGGATCTAATGTACTTCCCAACATCCTAACGAAGTTTCAGCCAATAAAAATACATCTGCAACACCGCCATTGTTTTCTATACGAAATGTCCAACGACTTGACTATAGTGTGCCTCTAAAATAATCTTGGAACGCTCACTTGAAGGAACACAAATGCATCCCAAGTGGCATAATATTTCATCCTGAAGGTGAATATTTGGAACCTACTTCCCTTCCAGGAGTGTCTAGTATATGCTACCGAATTCCGGATCACTCTTATAAAAATGCGGCCACCCCGATGTCTTGTACCCACAAGAATTGAGCACAGTGATCAGCACCAGGACCGGTGGTTGGCTAAGGAAATCAACAACATTATTGGTGCTTCCCTTCTTATACTTAATGTTTAAATGGAACTGTTGCAAATAGGTGGACCATTTTTTATGGTGATCGTTCTGCAACTTCCCTTGTGTCTATATGAACTCTAGAGGTCGGTGGTCTTTGTGGATAATTGTTTCCTTCCCCATAATGTAATGCTTCCATTGATGGCAGTTCTACACAATGGAATACATTTATTTGTCATAAGTGGGGTACTTTTGGACTGTGTCTGAAAGTGTCTCACAGTGGTAAGCCAATGGATTCCCATGTTGAGTAACAACCACACCAATAACATAGTTAGAGGCATCTGTCTCAATCTCAAATGGTTGTTTCAGGTATGGTAATGTGAGCACTGGTGCAAAACAAAGGCGATTCTTCAACTCGGAGAACACTTATTGTTGGTTTTCTGACCAAAAAAGATTTGCTTTCACTCCACCCTTGGTGACTTGACTTAAAGGCCAAGTGATATGAGAGAAACCCAACACAAACCTACAGTAGAAATTGGAAAGACCCAAAAATTTGTGAAGCTCTGTTAGAGTGGTTGGGGTTGGCCAGTCTCGAATGCCTTGTATCTTGGATGGGTCCACATGTATACCCTGCTCATCAATCATGTACCCCAGATATTGAACCTAGGTTAGGCCAAAGGTGCATTTCTCCAAGTTATCACACAACTTGTGTTTGTGCAGGGTTTGAAGACCATGTTGAATATGGTGGAGGTGCTCTTCCTAACTCTAGCTAAAGATCAATATGTCACCTAAATACACCACCAAAAATGCATTGGGGAAGGGTCGCAAGATGTTGTCCATCAATCTCATGAAGGTTGTAGGGGCGTTTGTCAATCTGAATTGCATGACCAACCATTCAAAAACGCCCTCCTTGGATTTGAAGGCAGACTTCCACACATCGGAGGGTTCGATAGGAACTTGGTGATAACCTAAATTCAAGTCATTCTTGCTGAAATATTTGGCCCCCTTGAGCTGGTCTAGAAGGTCATCAATCTGTGGGATTAGGTACCTATTCCAAACATTGATCTTGTTCAGTGCCCGATATTCAATATAGAGCCTCCAGGTCCCATCCTTCTTCTATAGCAATATAATTGGGCTCCCACGAGGTGATGAGCTTAGCTTGATGTGCCCTTTCTCAAATAGTTCCTGAATCTACCTCTTGATCTCATTGTTCTCCAGAAAAAAGCATTGATAGATCGATCCATTTGGCAGTGGCACGCCCAGGGTTAGATCGATGGAGTGCTTGACCTGACAGTGCAGAGGTATCCCAGTGGGTGAGGTGAAAATATCCCTGTACTCCTCCATGACCTTGTCCATCTGCTACTGATGTGAAGAGGAGCCTTGCCTGGAAGCCATGGCCATAACCTTCTTCTTGCCCTGGGAGTGAATCATAAGGAAAATAAATTTCTTGTCTGGGAAACGATCTTACTGCATTGCTTTGTAGTGATCAAAGAGATGGCGGTAGACGGGGCTACCTACGGTATCCTGTAAAACTTATTAGCCAAAGTAATAATCACAAAGCAGGTCTAGACTCATATACAACATTTCACTTCCACAAGTATGGTTGTTGTAACAATACATCACAAACTTCAAGAGGAGCAATGTCACACAGTACCTCATATGTGAAGGGCTTGATGCTGTAGGGAGACGACACTATTGGCTGACACAAAGATCTCATCCTTGCTGAAGCCATGCAATGGTGTATGACTGTGGATGTGCTATAGTCTTTAGGCCCAACTGCTTCACGGCCTCTACTAAAATGAGGTTCTTTTGGCTCCCGCTATCGACAATGAACTACAATGGAGAACCCTTCACCCACATCTGTGAGTGGAAGAGGCGTTCCCCCTCCTCTGGATCTTCAGGCTCAATCTTCTAGATCTTGGTGGTGGCCACGGCGGCACTAGGCTCTGCATCAATGATTTGCTTCCCTTTTTTAATTCCCTTATTAGGTTCTGATTCAGAGTCGAAACCTGCATCTAATTTGGAAGCCTTCAGCTCGACCACCAGTGACTTCTTGGCCCGACACTCACTTGTATTGTGAGTGGAGCTCTTATGGAACTCACACCATTTTCCCGTGTTCTTCTTCGTCTTCGAGGTGTTGTTCTTTTCTTGCGGCTTCAGCGGGTGGTCCTAGGTTGCCCCACCTTGGCTTGGTCCTTTAATATGTGGTTTGGGGGCGCCTTTTCCTTACTTTGGATTCACAGATCCAAAGTCCCACTTTCTCTATTTAAACTTTTGTTCAATTTTGACAATGTATCGATACGTCATGTTGAGCAAGGAAATGTCCAAGAACTCCATCTCATCCTGGATATACTTGTGTAGACAATCGTGATACTTGAGCACCAAATGCCACTTGGTATCCTTGATACCCAGGTTTGTGCGAAGGCTATGGAAAGTATTTGTGAACTTTGGCACATCTTGGTCCCTTCCCTTCCATAGCGTGGTCCACTTTATGTATTTGTCTTCATAGCTCCCGGCAGGGTAATATTGTTCCTTGATGGCATCTCAGAAAGAATTCCAAGTGAGTGCGGCTAGAAACAACGAGGGTTTACTCTCGTCCTTTTGTTCACAGTATGTTTCCCACCAATCATTAACGTGTGGGGCAACTTTAAGAAGTGAAAACGTAATCTTCCCGATTGGAAAAGTCGTGAATGGAAAAATATCCTTCCAATAAATTTAACCATTTATCTACGGTGTCTGCATCTATCAAGCCTTCAAATATGGGAATATCGAAGTTAACTTGTACCTTAAAAGGACTAGCACCTCCAGAGTGTTTTTTGGATGACGATGCATCGCCTGTGGGTAGCTATCGAAGGATTTGGGAAAATTTATCCATCATCATGTCCCTCTGTCACTTGAGTGCTTCCTTGAGCAACATTTTCAAAGGATCTCCTGCAACCTCATCTTTATTTTCTTACGCCATAGGAGGTCATCGCATTTTGTGAGGTTGATTATACAATGGTTCAACCAGATCAAGACCTAACTCCTTATACCCTGACCTCGTTGGGGACATGCAAAGAAAAACAGAGAAAGAGTAGACCACTCTGATACCACTGATCCGAAACATCTATATAATCATAAATACAAAGATGTAGCAGAAAAACACTTCATTTCATTAATAGAAAAATATTGAAACTATGCTTACAAACAGAATGGAAATAAGATAGCTTGAGCAATAGTAGCTTATCTCTAAGAAGAGATGTGCAGGCTCAAGGGCCTATTTATTATTGGAAAACATGAAAAAACCCTAAACAAGCAAAACCTAACCCCGGGAGATGTAACACCAAGAGTTTGTGGGCCTCGTTGAGGTTAGTTGGGCAACAAACTTCTCGGGGTCGTAACTTTGTCATATTATATTTGTTTGGTGCGTACGATACCTTGTTGGAAAGGTCTCTATAAGTACTACAGATTTCACAGTAGGCCCCTACGTATGGCTATGGGCTTGCCATGGACCCCAAAAAAATGTCGTTTAAGGGGTTAAAACTGCTCCAGAAGTTTAGGACCCGAAAAACTGCTAAAAATAGTAAATGCTTAAATGAACAAGGAAACATATGAAACTGACTAGGGGGTCTAGGTGGAATAGGTGGGTGGCCACCAATATCCACCTAGATCAGAATTATTGGTTTTACACTAAAATAAAATAACAAAGTAGCTTGATAAGCATAATTAAGTATACTTGGATAAGTTGATAACATTATAACTACCTTGAACAAGGCATGAAAGGGAAGTAATCCTAAATGTTACTCATGTAGGATTAAGACATATGTAACATTTGAATTCTACAACAAAAAGTATAGTAATGCTTGTAGATATGACAATACACTAACTGTAATCCATTGTAAAAGAAACGAAACAATAAATGGTCTCTGCAATATTATTACTATAAGTAGTGCAAATGGAATTGGTATTTGCAGGGTTTGGAATTTACAACGGGATCACATAGTGGGATCCTTGTTGATTAGCGTAACCATTGGGTAAGTAAAAGGAGAATTATTTCTATTATTAAAGAGCTTACAATGATACTATTGATTCTTATTGAATGCAGGATGTTACACCTTATTGGGTGTAATACATACTAGTGACCCTTGCGGGGTATATATATAACAATTAATTATTTCTATAATATAGTTTGAAATGATATATATATATATATATATATATATATATATATATATATATATATATAGATATATATAGATATAGATATAGATATAAAATCCAGGAGTACTACGTCCAATTTGACCTACATAAATAATCATTATGAATCTCATTAGTCCATCAATCATATATATATATATATATGATTGATGGACTAATGAGATTCATAATGATTGTCGATGTAGGTCAAACTGGACGTAGTACTCTTGCTCGAGCCTCTACGCATTCTTGCTCAGAGATAAATTATGCTATGGAAGAAAGTAAGCCCCCAAGTCAAAGTACCACAGAAGCACTATATCAAGAAGAGGCTACATTTGAGGATGAGGCTTTCATGTGTGAGGCATATACTAGCCTATTTAAGGGCCAGGAAAAACACTGAGGACAATGTTTCACGTGAGGGGGGGGGAGATGTAAGACCCCTAAGTGAAAAGTAAATATTTGATTTACTTTCAGGAAAGTGATTTGGTAGATTTCCTAACATGGATAAATAATAAACATGAACATTTATTTGTTTAATTTTATTAATTATTCCTCTCCCTAGAGATAAATTATCTATATTAGGGAAAATGGAGCCAAGAGGGCGAAAGGGACAAAGCCAGAGGCAACTTAGAGACTTGGAACCTAGGTGGAGGAGGTCCAAGTGAGGAAATTAAATTCCTCAAATAGGATGTGTTCGAGGAAGGGCATGACAATTCCAGAGGAAGGGGTTCTTGTGATGGTAGGCCACTGGAACACCCTGTCAGGCCTGTAAGTTCGATAATAAGCCTAGACAGACGTGGTGTGGTCAAGAAGTTCTAGGTAGACCTGTTTTGGTCTTGCCTAAAGAATTGTTATGGAGTAAAGCTGGCTTGGGGGGAGTACTGGTAAAGGCTACCTGAACTTATTGGTTGTGTGGAGCAGTCTTTTCTCCTCAGTAATTTTGTGGTAGCCTAACTGTTATCACCCCAAGAAACTCTCCTAGGTTGTATCTCGGAGATGCTCGAGAACATTACAAACTCAACAAAAATGTTGGAAATGGATGAATGGAAGGAATGATGCTTGTTCAAGCCAAATAACCACTTCTACTATGCTTAACTCCATACATGGGTGAACACCCCCAGACTACAAGGCTTTAGACCACCAATTACCCACAGTTCGAGGATTAGGTGAACATAGAGAATACTGACCACACCAGCAGATGCACAAGACCATGTGATGGCCGGCTCCAACCAGTAAAGAGGCCTGCAAATCTATTTCCTAATGCACAAACAGGATGACATCTCTTTGGCATTAAGTAAACAGAAACATGCATAACACATTCAATGATACATACTAGACTTCAACAAAGAGGTGGGATGACAGCCCCTCTAATGCTAAATATCAAGAGCACATGAACAAATGCATAACAGGCACAGCCTAGAACAGAGTAGAAATGGAAAGTGAGCAATTAACAACAAAAGAAGCTTGTATTAGCTGAAAATGAAGACCAGAAACTGCAAGTATCAAAGTAGTTACAGTCTCCAAAAGTTGAACCTTACATCAAAACAACAACCATAAACCCTGATTACACCTGTGTTCTGGGTATATATAGAGTTTCATTACAAAATGTTCTGTTATTCTATGTGTGGAGAGGTCATAATTGACCACCAACCACCTTAACTATCTGATGGCATCTCTGCTGCAATCTTCTTGCTTCAATGAATTAATTTGACATTCTCTGGTGCTCTGTTGTACTCCTCGAGTAGGTGGAGTGTCGTAAAGGATGAAATCCCTTAACTGTTGGATGTGTTGATCTGCCCGAGTCTTGTCCTTTCCCTTCTCGGCCATCCTGTTTGTTGAATGCGGTGGTTGAAGAGTAACTACACGGAGTGGTGAACACTGGCCACCTTCGTCCTTTCGGGAATATGAAATGGCTATGTTGCGCTGTCTATGCTCCTTGATCACTTCTGTTGCGGGCTACATCGTGTTGTGCTGTCGCCTTTCCACTTCCAACCTTCTATCTCTGTCTCTCAGCCTTTTTTAGGTGATGTGACCTCTTGAAAAATGCTTAGTAATGATTTTTTTCTGTTGTGTACAGAAAACGCTGTAATACTGAGAAATCCCACCCATTCTGCATCTTTCGAACTTCAAAAGTCCTCAAGTATGGTTTAACTATCTATCGGGTCTGCCCTTGGGTCGCTATCGCATGTCGCACTCAGCCTGGTCCCTTTGTTCCCTTTGTTCCTTGAAATACTTGAAAAACACGGGAAATACATAAGAAAGGCCTCCCTCCAGACTTGAAATATTTAAACAATTTCATTCTGGAAACCCATCGAGTCTGGGTTTCATTGCTATCGCACTACCCCAAGGTTCCTTTGTATTTTTTTTTGCGCCGATAGCCTCCGCCAATGCGACCCGTCGATCCGATCATCGGCAATCGCTAATCGGCAGTGTCCTGTGCCCTTTTGTAAGTCCTCCTTTGCTTTTTGCCGACAGCGATATAGCGATGCGATGTGGGTCGTCGATCTGCGCGCGCAATTGATGGTCCACATTGCATCGCTGATCGCAATCGCAATGCCCCTTCTATCTATGCTGATACTGCCGATTCACCTCCGCCGATTGCCACTACCTGCCTGTGTCGATCAGATCTACCGATATGATCCAATGATTAGATCTAGACCATTGATCGGCCAGATCGAACGGCTGCTGTGCAACCATTGTTTAAGCCTGCGATTTTGGTCTTTTTTCATGGTTTTGGAGTGTTTTTCCCTCCCGATAGTGTATTTCCGCTCTCCTGAGGGCTTTTGGCATATGATTGTTTCGACCTTGGGAAGATCTTAATCAACTCTTGAAGAGTTCAAGAGTGTTTTGAATCCATTTTTTGGGCCGTTTTCCCACAAGGCTAACACTGGCATCCTATTTGAGCACAACCAAGCAGACCAGGCCTGTCTCTGACCATAGAAAATCCTCGTTGTATAGCAGAGCTAACACTGGCTCCTTCTGGGGATGAGATCCTCCCTGTGAGGTCTCAAGAACTGCAGACCAATGCCTTCATACAAAACAAGCTTAAAAACATTGCCTAGTATTCCATTGGGCATGGAGTCTAATTAAGTCTATGCTAAAACCTGTAAAAGAACATGCTTACAATCATTAAGGCTCGAAAACCTTAAACAACATAAATCTTCAAAAACTGGCCCTCTACTGGACCATCAAAACTATTTCTCCTCCTCTCAGTCGGCCTATGAGCTGGTTCATCAAAGATCTGCAAAATTGGATTTATTTGATCCTCTACCTCAAAAAGTTTGGGGCATTTGACCTTATCAGGTAGAGATGGTTTGTATTTCACCCCCTCTTTGTATGCTCTCATCCTTGGATGTTCTTCGTGGAAGCCTTTGTACGCCTGCTGAATAACAATGGCTGCTGCATACTTGACTGTGTCATTTGTGGCCTGCACAATTAATATGAATGGTGAACCAATGTATTCTTGTGCGGGGGACACAAGGACTTCATCTGCTCCTGCATCTTCCTTAGAACAGTCTACATCCAAGGAGGTGTCCCAAAACTATGCATCCTCTTCCTCTATGATCTGAAAAACTGCCCTTTCAAGCTGTGTGGAGGCCAACTGGGCAGGCTTCGGAATATCAAGATAGATATTATCCATATCAGCCTTGGGCATTGAATTCTGGCTTGCTCTAGTGCCTAATGGGCAATTATGAGGGATTGTCACTTGGACAGACAGAGAAGCATAAGATGATGGGGAACTGACTTCACCCTTTTTAATCACTGGGCTGGGGATAACAGTAGGTTGGTCAATTTGAAAATCTGCATAGTCATGGGAAGATGGGCTGGCTTTAGGCTCGAGGTCTTCGAGGATGGTGGGACTTGCTGTTGATTGCTTCTGCTGATAAGCTTGTTGTTCTACAGGTACAACAAACTCACAAGCAGTGCCTCTGGATAATGACTCTTCATAGGCAACTCTGGTTAAGAAAGGGGCACTGCCCTTATCTTCCAAACCATGGACCTCCTCCTCTTCTTCAAACTGCTCTTCTTCCATGACTATATTCTGAAAAAGGGTCTTCACCCTTTTGTCTTCGTTTGCATCTTTGTTTCTTTGCAAAATCTGCAACTGCTCCTTTGCTCCTCTATATAGATTTGGCTTTGGAAGAGAAAAGGTACTAGGAGCTCTTGCTTCCTCAGAATGCTGCTCAACCTTTAATTTGGAAACTTCAGAGGCTAATGACTCTAACATCCTGGCCAATTTATCGATCTTAGGATCTGAGGATGATGAGAGCTCACCCCTCTGTCTTCTCCTATCAGCATCACCTCCGAGCCTCTCTGCAGCTATGATGTTTGATTCTACTTCAAAGGTTGCATCTTGCATATCAGCCAAAGAAGCACATCTTCTTTCTCTTAACAGCAGGCAAAACTGAGAATCAAAGGCATTGGCATAAGTGAGCATAGCAGAAGTAGGGGTAGGTTTCACTTCAGCTGGTATTCTACTGTACATATGGTTGAATCTGATGTTGAAATCAGACAGCAGCTCACCATTCTCCCTCTGCAAGTTCCCAAATTCAGTATGATAGTAGAGCAGATCTTTCTTATCCCCCCAGTGCTTTAGGAACACATCATCTAAGGCCTCAATGTCTGCTATAGACCTAGGGGTTAATTCTCTGAACCATTTCCTAGCTTCCCCATCTAGGCTTTGGACAAAAACCCTCATCCACACATCATCTTCATTAATATCTAGATTATCAACATAGCTATAAAAGGACTCTAGATGTTCTTCAGCTGATACTCCCTCTGCACCAGTAAACTTAGGCATATATTTCTGATAATCTCCTGCAGGCATGGCATTTAAAGGAACAGGCAAGACCAAGGGTCCATACCTAGCAGCAACGATTCTTTCTATCTTTGTAGGTGCTTGCTGGCCTACCATGACTGGAAAGGTGGAAGGGTACTGGTCGTTTGGACGATAGAAGGCCGAGAAATGAACGGCCTTGATGGACGATATGGGGGACTTATTGAACAAGGAGCTCTATGAATCTCTGAAGGCATTTCTTCACTAGCAAAGATACATGGGATTTTTTAGGCTTACCTGATCCTGATGCTCCTTTCTATGAAGTTTTCTTCTGCTTAACGATCTTCTCAGGGTCAGGCACTGGTTCAGCTGGTGATGTCTGAGGATTTCTTTGAGTATGTCTCACAAACTGAGCCAGGACTGTGATGTGGAGTCGCCAAAGGATGGTATTCCTCCAATCGAGTCGGCAGATAGATGATTACAACCAGAAATGTTCCCAGACTTTGTCTATCATCAAAATCTGGAACTATGTCGTCTCCTAGGGAAGCTGAGCTTCAATCTCCTCTCGCCAGCAACGATGCCATTTAATGTTATCACCCCAATAAACTCTCCTAGGTTATATCTCGAAGATGCTCGGGAACATTACAAACTCAACAAAAATGTTGGAAATGGATGAATGGAAGGAATGATGCTTGTTCAAGCTAGATAACCACTTCTACTATGCTTAACTCTAGACATGGGTGAACACCCCCAGACTACAAGGATTTAGACCACCAATTACTCACAGTTTGAGGATTAGGTGAACATGGAGAATATTGACCACACCAGCAGATGCACAAGACCATGTGATGGCTGGCTGCAACCAGTAAAGAGGCCTGCAAATCTGTTTCCTAATGCACAGACAAGATGACAACTTTCTGGCATTAAGTAAACAGAAACCTGCATAACACATTCAATGATACATACTAGACTTCAACACAGAGGTGGGATGACAACCCCTCTAATGCTAAATATCAAAAGAACATGAACAAATGCATAACAGGCATAGCCTAGAATAGAGTAGAAATGGAAAGTGAGCAATTAACAGCAAAAGAAGCTTGTATTAGCTGAAAATAAAGACTAGACGTTACAAGTATCAAAGTAGTTACAGTCTCCAGAAGTTGAACCTTACATCAAAACAACAACCATCAACCCTGATTACATCTGTGTTCTGGGTATATATAGAGTTTCATTACAAAATGTTCTGCTATTCTATGCATGGAGGGGTCATAATTGACCACCAACCACCTTAACTATCTGATGGCGTCTCTGCTGCAATCTGCTTGCTTCAATGAATTAATTTGACATTCTCTGGTGCTCTGTTGTACTCCTCGAGCAGGTGGAGTGTCGTAAAGGATGAAATCCCTTAACTGTTGGATGTGCTGATCTGCCCGAGTCTTGTCCTTTCCCTTCTCGGCCATCCTGTTTGTTGAATGTGGTGGTTGAAGAGTAACTGCGCGGAGTGGTGAACACTGGCCACCTTCATCCTTTCGGGAATATGAAATGGATATGTTGCGTTGTCTATGCTCCTTGATCACTTCTGTTGCGGGTTGCATCGTGTTGTGTTGTCGCCTTTCCACTTCCAACCTTCTGTCTCTGTCTCTCGGCCTTTTTTAGGTGATGTGACCTCTTGAAAAATGCTTAATAATGATTGTTTTCTGTTGTATACAGAAAACACTGTAATACTGAGAAATCCCGCCCATTCTGCTTCTTTCGGACTTCAAAAGTCCTCAAGTATGGTTTAACTATCTATCGGGTCCGCCCTTGGGTCGCTGTCACATGTCGCACTCGGCCTAGTCCCTTTGTTCCCTTTGTTCCTTGAAATACTTGAAAAACACAGGAAATACATAAGAAAGGCCTCCCTCCATACTTCAAATATTTAAACAATTTCATTCTGGAAACCCATCGGGTCCGGGTTTCATCACTATCGCACTGCCCCAAGGTTCCTTTGTATTTTGTTTGCGCTGATAGCCTCCGTCGATGCGACCCACCGATCCGATCATCGGCGATCGCTGATCGGCAGTGTCCTGTGCCCCTACGTAAGTCCTCCTTTGCTTTTTTCCGACATCGATATAGCGATGCGATGTGGGCCATCGATCCGCACGCGCGATCAACGGTCCACATTGCATCACTGATCGCAATCACAATGCCCCTTCTGTTCGTGCCGATACTGCCGATTCGCCTCCACCGATTGCCACTACCTGCCTATGCCAATCAGATTTGTCAATGCGATCCGCCGATTATATTTGGACCATTGATCGGCCAGATCGAACGGCTGTTGTGCAACCATTGTTTAAGCCTGCGATTTTGGTCTTTTTTCATTGTTTTGGAGTGTTTTTCCCTCCCGATAGTGTATTTCCGCTCTCCTGAGGGCTTTTGGCATATGATTGTTTCAACCTTGGGAAGATATTAATCAACTCTTGAAGAGTTCAAGAGTGTTTTGAATCCATTTTTTGGGCCGTTTTCCCACAAGGCTAACATTGGCATCCTATTTGAGCACAACCAAGCAGACCAGCCCTGTCTTTGACCATAGAAAATCCTCGTTGTATAGTAGAGCTAACACTAACTAAATAAAACAAATAAGTGTCCTACTATAGTGTTATAATTTTATTAATACGTCAACAATTCCCTTTGTGTAATAGCATTAAAAGATGGGAGGTTTAGATACATTTTATAGAAATCCGATGAGGAAATAAATTATGACTTACTACTATCGAAGGGTAAATTAATCAACAGAAAACAATTGTTTTATACTTTTCAAAAATTAAATTTGTGCTTACATAATAAGGGCTGATATATACTTGTAATTAGAATTGTATTTATATGATGCTTGTACTAAGCTATTTTTAAATATTAACCAAAGACGGGGTTGTTACCAAAATCCACTTCCTATAGGATTTCGGATTAGTTCTAGGGCCAACTTAACAAGGTTAGCAACCTAAGAACAGTGACTAAATCACAAGGATATTGTAATATAAAATATTTCAGAATTGAATATTATCGATTTTAAATCTATACACAAAGTATGAAAATGTATAAAACACCGTATAAACTCAGAATATTATTGTTTCCATAGGGTAATAACTTTCGAAGTAAACTTCATAATACAAACACATCCTATATATATATATAGTAAGGAAAGCTTTGTCGACGATTACGTAATAACTAGCAATAGTATTCCCCTTATGTCTTTGACAATACGCCTAAGAGTTGTACTATAAATATGCATCAATACTGAAATATGCCAAATAAAATATAATTTTTGTAATTGAGAATGTTTTATCTATCAAATACCATATATTGCACTACTGTCAAAATAATCAAGACCGAACTGGAATTATAAAGGATTTCAGACCTGTAATATTTAGACATCAAGACTTTTTTTTTCTCTAAATGAAAAACAAATATGTATACATTACCACATAACAAATAATATTGTAATTAACTCTCAATGAGAGGAATGGTCGTAGGCCAATTTACTTGAGAATATCAAAATTTATATATTTACACAAATTTTCATTGTAATAACCATGGAATGGTTCAATTATTAAAACCCTAGTTTGGTATGGTGTCACTAATATAATTTCTCAAAAATCAAGCAACTAAGGAACCCTAGCGTAAATGCTTAGCGAGGCATGTAATCAACCACACCTGGAAAGAACAACATGTAAAATATATATATAACCTAAAGGATTGTAATAGGTGACTTATATAATCATTATATGTGCACTATTTAAAAAAACGTGAAGCATTACACCATGACATTTGAACGCACGAGATTACTCACAGTCCTAATTAAATTATAATGCATGTTATTTTATTATAGCATAGTATTTAAAATATTGAATATGTGTCCTTAACCACTGAATCCGAGTCTAATTAGAAATTGTGTAATCCCTAATGTGTAGTTATAACCTCTAACTCACAATCATTTTATATATAGAAAATAATTAGTAAAACGATGGCCAATATAAATGTAAATGGTAGTAAATGTGATGGTGACTTGGAATAATAGTATATACCATTTTTTTGGTTTGCAATATGTTCCAAAGTATGACGGGAGATTTGTTATTTTTTAATGTTAATTTATAATATTTAAAAGATATTATAATAAAAATAAGTAAATGTATGTAGATGGGAAGATTTGTAATTCTTTTATTGTTTAAATTAATATAAATCTATCTAATTCAAGATTTATTAAGAGATAAAAGGAATCAAATTTTTTAGAATGCAAATTTCTCTTCAAATTTTACACTAAAAAAAGTTAGTATTTTGAGATATTTGATTTCTCTTGGCACTTGATACATCTAGAATTATATGGATCTATGCCAATTTAAACAATTAAAGGAATTACATATCTTCCTTATACTAGTAAAAATACATATTTATTTTTTTGTTTTCAATTACTGTATTTTTTTTATAAAACTGAAATGTTTTATTTTATATAATTTTAAATATTTTGTTATATATATATATATACACCATATGTCAATTTTATCTTGGCTCCAAGGGAAATTACACGTCTCACATTTACCTTGTGGTAAAAAATATTAAGTAGTTATGTACAATTTTATATAATTTTTACTTTCAATTATTTTATCTATATATAAAGTTGATGGATATATATATATATATATATATATATACCACATGTCAATTTTATCTTGGCTCCAGGAGAAATTACACATCTCACATTTACCTTGTGGTAAAAAATATTAAGTAATTATGTACAATTTTTTATAATTTTTATTTTCAATTATTTTATCTATATATAAAGTTGATGGAAAATTGTGTGTTTTAAGGTGGAAGTTGAATTTTTTTATAGTATTTATACTTAATATTGAAATATTTTCTAAATACTTTTATTTTTAATCTTTAAATATACATATTATAATTGTTTTTGGATATAATGTTATAGGACGATATCTCTCCCATACTCAACTATAAAGCATCTATGGGGATAAAAATATAAAGTTATATGAAATAATATTTAAAAAAGATTTTAATATAAAATTTATGAGGGTTTTAGAATAGATGGTGAGAGAGTGTTTTGTTAAAGCACTCCATGATGAAAATGTTATGTGTTTGAAAATCCAGTCATGCTAAGTGGTGTGGCCCAAGCCAGGTGCTATCCCTAGGTGAGGGTTTAGATGCCCTTGAATTGTTGTCATTCAAGTAACAAGTTAGACATGCCAGTCATCTCAGATTCATATTACCTAATCAAAAAATAAATAAATGATTTTTTATTATGTAATATAAAGTATAAAAAACAAATATCAATTTAAACCTGACATTAAGAATCTATATATATTTAATACGATACGAGCTCACAATGTCCATCTTTCGTGTTTTTTTTTGTAAGTCAAATTTTTATTCATCGTTTCAAAAGGAAATACATCAGAGGAAAAACACAGGTAGTCTCACCCAAACTAGGTTTGTTAACTACCGCGGAAAGCATATGGCAATGAAACAAAAAATCAAAGAGAGACACAGTCCACAATTTCAAAGGCCATAGGCCCTAGTAAACCGACAGAACAAATAAAACACCTATATCCATGCTAGTCAGCAGAGGTGATAGAGGTTGGGTTGTCCGGAGTTGTACTAGGAAGTGGTGGAGGACGAAAACAGCATTGAACATGGTCCTCGAAATGGGCCATCCAAGCTTCCAGTTTCTCGACCTTCTCTGATAGCAAATTCTGGCCACACCAGACCACCACAATGCGCTCTCGGGTATGACATTAGAAATAATGCATTTTATTCAGAGTTGTTATCAATTCAGCGTGATCCTCCTGTGTAACCCGCTCTGAATTCTCCAAATGATCTAGAATTGAGTGAACCACATCTCGGCAGTGCTCCATGTAGCAGCTTTGTCGATGACTGCGTCCACCTTGACGCACCGGCACATGACGCCTAGAACCACCACGACAAACCAAACCCCCTCGCTTTAGAACGGGCGGAGCGAGGCGGCCCCGACTCCTAGCTGATCCTCGCGTCTACCACCTCGAGCCACTGACCCCACACGTCCTGGACGCCCCGATCGGCGACCACCTCTGCCTCTTGAGGTCGTGCAGCTTGAACCCTCTACACTTACACCTTCCGGACTCCCTCCACCACTGCTAGACACTAGCTCAATCCGAGGTCAGGACTTAGCCACGCCTGGCCTGCCCGAATTAGGTGGCACTTGGGCTGAGGACCACCCTAAGCGAGGAACCAACCGCATGCTTGAAACCCCGACACCACCTAAGCGAGACAAAGACCACCCTTCCAATAGCTCCCAAACAATCCATGCAGGGGTCAAGACCACTAGCTCCGACTGAACCTCCTCTCCCTTCGACATTGGGCACCCACAACTTACAAAGCTATTTCCCACCTCGAACCAATAGCATACCCCCCTTGAAGTGACCCCTCACAATTCCAGCAAACCAAAACCCACGACAATCTTGCTAATGGCACTACCCCGCAGGCGAGTACCCTGTGAAATGGAGGGGGAGGCACACTTCAATAATCTCGCTCCACCAAAGGAAAATTCGCAACTAGCCAAGACTGAAACCACACCAAACAAATTAGAAGCCACAACAAACCACCCCTGTTAGATGCACATACACCATGTTCCTTGCAGACTTGCTCTTGCTAAGCCCAATTCGGAAATTGACAGCTACCCACACCCACCAGTAGGGGCAGAACCTTCTACGACAATCTCGACCCTTCACGCGGCCCGAAGCACCTTTGTAACATTCCCTTCTTCTCCTAGTACTCCACACACAGGCTCCAAAACTCTCTCCGCTGCAGAATGACCATCAAGCACCCCCCACCCTCCATAATGTTAATGCGCTCACCACCCTCTGCAAGACCCAATGTGACTTGAGGTTTCCCACGTCAATATTTACTGTCTCTCATACTCAAGGTAATATGGGAGGGTCGTGAGGCCAACCCACCATCCTGTAGCCACATGCTTACCATAGGCACCCACGTGTTCCCTCGGGAACATCCTCCTCTTTGCTCCTCACCCCCATTGAGGAGGCCTCCTCCGAGGCCATGATCCTGCTCAAATCCTCCATGGATGTATCTTGCATGGATGGGGGCTAGTTCTTGATGAGTCCCTGGTCCTGATGATCACAATCCCAATTAGGAAGCTTGTCCATTGCCTTATTTCCTTCTCGGTCAAAATGCTTCATAATTACATATTCAAAAGAAGTGATCCTTGAGAGAATATGTTCACTAATGAGTTCTAGCCTCCAAATATTAATCACCTGGTTTATAGGGGACCCATTTATCATTTTTTGTAGCTGGAAATCACTATTTAAGAGCCCCCCATGACCTGCAGCTTAGCCACCCCCAGATTTGTTACAACTTGTAGCCCTTTTTCCAGCACCAGAAACTCTGCCACATTATAATCAGTAGCAGTCCCAGTTTTGATCTATACCCATAGCTAGCCGCATATCCTGTTCCAGATTCCCTGCAATTATCAGCCAGCATCTTATTAAACCAGCAAAGGAAAGATAGGTTCACTAGTAGCAGCAGTAGAGGTTGTAGTTTTAGCACGAGTAGCAGTTCTTGATTTGGTCCAGCAGGCCTATGCTTACTTCAGAATCATTTCAGTCAGTAGTACTTTGCTTTACCTCTCCCCAGAAGGTTTGACCCAGAAGTCAGTATTCAAGTTTCGAAGTATTCCCCCAGGTCAGTTGGACGAGGGTTTCCCTTGGAGGTTTCGTTAAAGCTTAGTTTGAAGAATCCCTGTGGTGGGCCACTAATTGAGGAGCGGGCTTTAAGAGCACTTGGGCCTATGGATCTAGGAATGGATAGGGTCAGATTGAGGTTGAGTGCGATTAAGATTTACTGTTCCTTATCTATCACCTTCCAATCATCTTCCGACCAACAAGAGATTAAAATAGTTTCTTTAATATTACTCATCATCGTTTTCCAGACCTAGTCAATCTAGATGTTCTCTGAATGGAATATTGCTCTGTTCCTTACTTTCCAAATGTTCCAAAGAACAAATCCTTGTGAGATGCACCATTCTCTATTGACAATGGGGTTTCGGAAGAGCATCCATCGCCACTACTCTAAAGAGTCCTTTAAACTATTGTCCGACCGATCTCTTACTACGAATAATGTAGCATGTCAGTCCCAAATTTCCCGTGATTTAGAACAAAAGTTTAGTAAGTGATCAGTTGATTCCTCCTCCCTAGTGCACAAGGGGAAGCCTTTTTTCCTTATTTTATCCCATGTGAGGAGCTTACCATGCTAGATAAGCCAAATAAAGAAAGAAATATTGGGCCACAACTTTGAGTACCATATTCTTTTCCATAATGGGTCAGGAGCCTGGTCAGAAGAAGTGGAAAGAATCGAATAGGCTTCTTTAAGAGAGAACATACCTTTTGGGAGGTGCCCCCAACAAAGTTTTCTTGGCTCACCATTTTCAGAATGGAGCGTTGTCGTAGGATCAAAGTGAGGGCTTCCTAATCCAGAAGTGGATCCTGAATTGGCCAAAGATCCGGAGGTTTCCAAACTCTCCACTTCGACGATTCAATGGAGTCTTGCCAAAAATATCTAGCCTTTTCTACACCTAGATGGTGGTGAAGGCTTGAATTTCCTGCAGACTATCCTCCAAACTGAGTCTAGGGTGCTGCATCCAGCCATCCTCCCAAAATCTAGCTTTGCTGCCATTTCTTATCTCCCAGAAGCCATGGTCTTGAATCAACGCCTGGTTGTCTTTTGCCCTATTCTAGATTGAGGATCCACTTGATAGGTTATTATGGGCTTCTAGGGGCTCCTACCAACCATCCAAGCCATATTTAGATGACCACACCTCCTTCCAAATCTCCTTCCCACCTTGCATCCATCGCCACGAGACTTTAGCACTGAGGGTTTGAGACAAAATTTCCGCATTCTTCAAACCAAGGCCACCATAGACCTTTGGTTTACATAATTTGTCCCATGCAACCAGGGCCCATTTTCGACCTATCTGCAGACCTGACCATAGGAAGCTCCATAATTTTCCTATGAGATCTTTGTATATGTTGCGGGGGGGCAGAAGGGCTAAGAGATGGTAAATTGGGATGGCTTGCAGAACAACTTTCAGGAGGGCTAATCATCCTAGAGAGTTTAAAAATTCAAAGGTCCAGCTGGAGAGCTTTTGGCCAATAAGACTTAGCAGGTCCTTCTAGTACAAGACTTTCAAGGAATCAGCCACCAAAGGGACACCAAGATAAGTTCTTGTGTTAGGCCCCTATACTACTAGTGTAACCCCTTATTGTTATTAGTACAACCCCCTTATTTATTGTTGTACCCATGTAGTCTCCATATTGTTACTATTATGCAACATTGAAGCCCACTATTGTTATTATTGTGCCCTTACATTATAATTGTTATGTCGGCTTTGATTATATTATGACCCCTTAGACTCCTATATATAGAAAGGAGGTCTTGTTATTTGTATCATCCAAGAATTTTTCATTTGTGTAATGTAAAGGAGATTGCCTCCTCGAAGAGGCTGAATTCTATGGTTTTGATCTATCTTTTCTATCTTCTTGTGAGCTGGTTTCATAACATTTGGTATTAGAGCTTTGGATTCTAGGGTCTCACTGTTCCAAGCAAGTCATCGTGTCATTTGCGCTATAACTTTTTTCTGCGAAGTTTCAGACGCACTAAAAATTTTTAAAGCTTTTCGCGCTATATTTGTGGAGATATGATCTGAGGAAGTTGGCATTTTTGTAGACTCCCGAATTACATTCCAAATAGGTGACCTTGGGAAAATCGTCATAGCTTTCTCTCTTAGCAACAAATTGAAATTTCGTAAGAAGTTACAGAAAAAGGACGGACTGTAGTTTTCTGTGCAAAGTTTTCAGATTCGAAGGTCAAAACAGTGACACATGGCATGTCGTACAAGTTCATTCTCCTGAAACATTATATAATCACGTCATCTTAGGAGATTGGGCATAACTCTTTCTTGGAGAATCAAATTCTGATCATACTTGCAGGGTTAGAAAGAGGACTCAGAGGACTACTACAGGTCGCAATTTCAGAACTGGAAGTTCTGAAATTATAGAGTTACAGTCGTTTCAAGATCGAGCTCCTAAAATCAAGAAAAAACGAGATGAGGAAGTTTGATAGAAAGGATGTGGTGAATTGGATACTACAGATGGAGAAATATTTTGATCTACATGGTGTACCACTGTTACAAAAGGTATGTATTGCATCTAATTATTTAAAACCAAATCAATTTTTATGGTATAAAGGGCTTTGTTCTCGTAAACCACTTGTCATGTGGTCAATTTTCACGGAGGAAATGATAGCACATTATGAGGATACAAAGAGAAACACCTTCTTTAGCCAATTGATAAATCTCAAACAAAAGTGTTCAATGGTAGAGCACATTGAGGACTTTCAAAAAATGAATATAAGGGAAAATGATATTCCAGAAAATCAGAGGATTGATGTCTCCATAGGGACTTTAAAGGATAACATTCAACATGAGGCTCGTCTTTGGGAACCTGATTCATTAGAGAAGGCATTTAGGTTGGCAAAAAAAGTGGAAAGCAAAATTATGGAAACAAGGAATTCTACCCCTCACAACTATAAACATGGAAGTGTTGTTTCTCCTAGCCTTCCACAACCTACAAGAGTGACACCACAACAATTGGAAGAAAAAAGAGAAAAAGGACTTTGTTACAATTGTGATAGAAAATGCACTAGAGGTCATAAGTGCGCTGAGAAGATATTATTTTACATAGATTATGAAGAGGAGGAAGAAAATGATCAAGAAACATCAAAAGAAGAGGATATACACCAAGAACCAACCCTAGAGAAAGAATAAATGAATCCGACCGTATCTTGTAAAGCATTGGCAAGAATTACTATTCCTCAAACTCTCAAGATAGAAGAACATATCAAGAAGAAAATGGTTCAAGAAGTGAAAGATCACACTGAGAAAGAAGAAATGAATCCAACCATATCTTGTAATGCATTGGTTGGAATTACCACTCCTCAAACTATCAAGATAGAAGGACATATTAAGAAGAAAAATGTTCAAGAAGTGAAAGATCACATCGAGCATCAAGAAATGAATCCGACCATATCTTGTAAAGCATTGGAAGAAATTACCACTCCTCAAACTCTAAAGATAGAAGGACATATCAAGAAGAAAAAGGTTCAAGAAGTGAAAAATCACATTGATCATCAAGAACAAGTTCTCCAACTTTTAAAGGATAACACCACTTTGGTGCAGAATCGAATGAAACAACAGGTAGATCAACATTGCAGTGAAAAATGTTTTGATGTAAGTGATTGGGTATTTTTACGGCTACATCTCAAGCAAGTTATTTATGAGAAGGAAATGTTGGCAATACTACATGCACTCAAGAATTGGCAACCTTACCCAATGGGAAGACACTTCAACGTAAAAATGGATCATGAATACTTTTTAGAACAAATATTATCTTTGGAAGAACAGAAAAAATGGGTCACAAATATGTTGGGTTATGACTTTGACATCATCTATAGAAAAGGGATGGAAAATTTTGTTGCAAATGCACTCTCAAGAAAGGATGAGGATGTGGAAGCATTGTTTTGTGCTATTTCTATTATCCAACCAGAATGGATAAACGAAGCAAGGGATGAATGGAAGAAGGACGAAGAAGTGTGGCCACTCATTCAAAATTTGCAGAAGATCCCAATTCAAACAATATTGCTAGAACTTGAAGAGGAAGGAAAAATCATATTGGAACCTAGAGCAGTCACAGAAACAAGAACCCGACAGCTACTAAATCAATCAATTTTAGAGTATCTCATCAAGTGGAAAAACTTACCCGTTGAAGATTCCACATGGGAGAACAAGAATTTTATACAGAAGCATCAAGAACTACTCAAGCGTTGAGGACAACACTTTTTGAAGGAGAGGGGCATGTTAGGCCCTTATACTACTAGTCTAACCCCTTATTGTCATTAGTACAACCCCCTTATTATATTGTTGTACCCATGTAGTCTCCATATTGTTACTATTGTGCGACATTGAAGCCCACTATTTTTATTATTATGCCCTTACATTATTATTGTTATGTCGACTCTGATTATATTATGACCCCTTAGACTCTTATATATAGAAAGGAGGTCTTGTCATTTGTATCATCCAAGCATTGTTCATTTGTGTAATAAAGGAGGTTGCCCCCATGAAGAGGCTGAATTCTAAGGCGTTGATCTATCTTTTCTATCTTTTTGTGAGCTGGTTTCATAACATCTTGGAAGAGATCCAATTCTGAAGCCAAGAGTTCGAGCCAAATGGTTCTAGATTCAAGGGTGAGTATTGAAAAAGAACATCTAAGATTTGTCACCATTAATTAATGTTCCAGATGCTTGTTGAAAGTCCTCCAGGATGGATCTGAATTCTCTTGCTTCTCTGAGGGTGGGCTTTCCAAACAACATGTTGTCATCTACGAATTGTTGGTGAGTGATGGCAGGCGCTGCCCGAGCAAGTTTTAGCCCGTGAAGGGATCTGTTCTCCACCACCACATTTATAAGCCTACTCAGTCCTTCTGCAACAAAGATGAAAAGGAAGGGGGATATAGGATCCCCTTGCCTTAAACCCCTAGATCCCTTGAAGGTGCATGAGGGAGCCTTGTTTATAATAATGGAGTAGAAAGGGGTTTCAATTATAGATTTGATCCAGCTAATCCATGAGGATAAAAACTCGAACGCATCTGGGATTGTAAACAGATAGTTCTAGTTCAGACGGTCATAATATTTTGAAAGATCTAATTTAATCAACATACCTGGGGATTTTGAAATGGATAAGGAGTGAACTGCTTCGTGCTCAACCAGGATAATATCCATTGTCTGACGACCCTCCACAAAACCTAACTGATCGGACCCTATGATCTCGTTTAGGAGGGGCTTCAATCATCGAACCAAGATACCTGAGATAATTTTATAGATCACGTTACATAGGGCAATGAGCCTGAATCCACTTGGGTCCAAGGCCACACCTTTCTTTGGGATCAACGTGAGAAATGTTGCATTAAGTCCCGACCAGAGCTTTTGAGAGTGGCGCGACTCTTCTACCAACTCATGAATTTTTGCCCGAGGAAGTGCCATCCTTCTTTGAAGAACTCAGAGGTGAACCCATCTGGGCCTGGAGCTTTGTTCGATGGGAGAGCCCAGACAACTTCCTCCACTTCTGCATATGAGACCATTCGCATGAGGGCCTCATTCTGATCCTCCGAGATTAGATTCAGGATACACTGCTTGATGCGATCAATGGCATCACTTCTATCTACATCTGTCTCTGTGAACAATTGTTGGAAGTACCTAATCAACTCATCCATTATCTCCTCGTGTTGTACAAATCGCCTTCCATCAGGTCCATTGAGAGAAAATATCTGGTTAAACTGCTTGTGTTTTATCATGGTTCTATGGAAGAATTTTGTGTTGTGCTCCCCCTCTTTAAGCCATTGGACCTGTGTTTTTGCCTCCAAAGTATTTCCTCTTATTTTCTTCGTTGCTCAAGGTCTTTTAAAACCACCCCCTCCTAGGTGGCCAAGTCCTCCGAGTGTCCTTCCTGAATGATCCGTTGTTGGATTTCCCGCATGTTGTTTTCCAACCTTGCTTTCTCCTGATGGATGTTGCCGAAGTCCTTGCGATTCCACTCCTTGATTTTCCCTTTTAGTTCCTTTAATTTGAGTTGGAAGGTTTCCATTAAGTTCCTACCCATGACTCTGATTTCTTTCCACCAGGCTTCTAGTTTGGCCAAGAAGTTCGGCCTTTCCAGCCAAAAGGACTCAAACTGGAAGGGGCAATTTCTTGGGGCCATCCGCAAATTGATCTCCAAACAAATGGGTCAATGATTCGACCCTAGATATGGAAGGATCAAAGCTTGAGAAAAGAGATCATGTTGAAGGATGTTATGAGAAATAAGAAAGCGATCCAGGCGTGAAGCAATCTAATGCTTCCCTCCCTGCTAGTTGTTCCATGTGTAGGAACCGTTCACAAAGTCCACTTCCTCCACACCCAGATCCTTGATTGTCTCCTGGAAAGATAGCGAGATTGGGTCCAATCGTCTAACTCCTCCTTTCATTTCTCCTGGGGCCTTGATCAAGTTGAATTCCCCTGGTATAATCTTTTAGGTACCTCAGATTTCTTAAGAAACCCATCTTTTCAGCTGGCAAAGTCGGGCCATAGACCCCAGCAAGCCATATTTTTCTGCAGAGCCAATGCATTGAAACTCCCCTTAGAGGGTATTGTGGGAGGCTATCCAACATTGGAAGGAAATGACTTTGGAATTCCAAAGGATTCTCAACCCACTTGTACAACCCCTTGCATCCAGTGCCATACATTCCGCCGAGGGCCAACTTTTACGAGTTATTTTGTTAAGATTGTCCCCGATTACTTTTGTTTCCTGGAAAACTATAATGTTCAATTTATCTTTTTGGATTTGATCTTTCAAGTATGGAGTTGAGGCCTCTTATGTTCCAAGAGACTAACTTCATTGAAGAATGGACATTGGCTTGTCTTTAGTCGACCAAAATTGCCCCTGCTTCCCGGATAACCTCGCTGGTGGTTGGCAGCCCTTTGTCCCTTAAAAAGAACATACGTCGGTCTTTCGTGTTCGGAAAACTCTCTCATGCGAAATAAGTTTTCCAACCACATTTCAGAGTTTTCAAATTGACATCGTAATCACTACTTGCGGGCTATGGACCGCTTTCGGTTGATGTCATCGAAGTACTTCAAAGGTGACGGAATCTCCTTTATGAACTCTGAATCCTTTCTCGGTAAGCAGGTCGTACTGAATTGTGTGTTGGCATTTGTGGTACAGCAGCTGTTGAATAGGACGCTCGATATTGCCTCACACTGGAGTTCAAGTCGATATATATACATGCCAACAAACTCCCACCAAAATAGTTTTCTGACCCTTTGTTATGCTTGTAAAGCCTATTCTCTTGCTGAGGTGATGGAGATCTGGTACATTCCTTCTCTCTCCGTTTGCAGTATGAAAATGCTTCTTTTACTTGTTTATTTGTTTCTCGTTGCCATTCCCTTTGGATTGGCCACAGTTAGATTATCTAATCTTTCCCATGCTCATCTAAGCAACACTTCCGACCAGGAGGCTGTGCTTGGATTCGTGTCTGCAATGACGACGTATGATCCTTCCCAATCCTTACCCACTAACTGGAAACCAAATGTTTCAGTCTGCGAGTGGACAAGTATCACATGCAGTGGGCACAGAGTGGTGTCCCTAAATGTTTCGGGCATGGGACTAGAGGGTACAATCTCTCCTCTTCTTGGCAATCTCTCGTTTCTCGTAAGACTCGACCTTAGCAATAACAGCTTTCATGGCCCCATACCCTATCAATTGGGAAACCTCTTTCGTTTACATGACCTTTTCCTCAATATGAATCAATTCCAAGGTTCCATTCCACCCACCCTGGGTGGATGTCGTAGTTTAACGACCTTGAATTTTACCAAAAATAATCTAAGAGGAAACATTCCCTCAGAACTGTGTGTTCTCTCCAAATTACAAAACTATGACTTAGGACACAACCATTTGTCAGGTACAATTCCCGCCTGCTTGGGAAACATGTCTTCTTTGGTCTTTGTAAGTTTTGCAAATAACAACCTTCATGGCCTCCTTCCTTCCGATTTGGGTATGCTAAGTCTCCTCTCCAAATTCATTGTTTGGAATAACAGTCTTACAGGGCAAATCCCTTCTTCCTTTTCAAATTGCACAAATCTCCAAATTTTGGCTTTAAGTGACAACCATTTGACTGGACACATTCCATCGGAATTGTGTACAAGGCACACCCAATTGATGGAATTATATCTGCACGGTAATCATTTGAGTGGAAGCATTCCCCCTACCTTGTTCAATTGTACGAAGCTTCAAGTCATCGTATTCGGGAAAAACCAGCTCAGCGGGGTAGTGCCCATGGGGCTGGGCAAGTTGACGCAACTCCGGCGGCTTCACTTGGGGTATAATCAACTGATTAGTGGCAGCACCACGAGCTTGCCCTTTCTTGCTGCTCTAACCAACTGTTCCTCCCTACGAGAACTCGATTTATACTCTAATAATCTCACTGGACATTTTTCTTCTTCTATTGGCCAGCTCTCTAAAACCATTAGTATGCTATACTTGGGTTACAATCATTTAACAGGCGAAATACCTACACAGATTGGAAATCTAACTAGTTTAACGTACCTTGACTTGGCGGAGAATCATTTTACCGGAGCAATTCCTTCTTCACTTAATAGGCTTCAAAGGTTGGAGAGGTTATATCTGGGTTCCAACAATCTAAAAGGAAACATTCCGATGGAAATCGGCGAACTCAAATCCCTTGGGCTCCTATCTGCTGGGGGAAACACTCTCACTGGAAGAATCCCGAATCCGTTGGCTACCTCCAGCAGCTAGAATGTCTGAATCTCAAAAATAACCAGTTATCAGGTACTATACCTGCAACTTTAGGGAAATGTGTGAAGTTGCTACTTTTAGACCTATCATATAACAGGCTCAGGGGGACCATACCTCTGGAGATGGGAGGTCTTGTAAATTTGGCTATGGGTTTCAAGATTTCAAACAATTTATTAGAAGGCACAATACCTTTGGGACTAAGCAAAATGAGTATGGTTCAAGATGTAGATCTTTCTTGCAATGCACTTGAAGGTTTTATTCCAGCTTTCCTCAGTGAGCTTCAAAATCTTCATTCCATAAATTTCTCTTCCAATAATTTGTCAGGTGAAATACCTATGTCTTTGGAGAAACTCAAAGCTCTCTCTTACTTAAATTTTTCTTTCAATAAGTTATCAGGCGAAGTCCCTAAAGGTGGAATTTTCAAAAGGCTTGATGCCACTGCATTTATGGGAAATGTTGGTTTGTGTGGAAGTTGGGTAGGTTTGTCAACCTGTTCTGCTAATGAACATAAAAGTCTCTTTCATTTCAAAAGAGTAATGATAGGTGTTGGAGCAGTTATCGCTATTGTTCTATGCTGTTTGTTTCTGCGTATTTTGTGGAGACTAAATCATGGGAGACTATTGGGTGCATGGTCCTTGAATGTGGGGCAGGGTGTGTGGTCTTTGAATGTGGGGCACCAAAGAATTTCATACAGGGAACTTGTTACTGCAACTGATGAATTTAGTGACTCCAACTTGTTAGGAGTGGGTAGTTTTGGGAAAGTTTATAAAGGTGTTTTGAATGATGGCACAATTATTGCAGTCAAGGTTCTTAATTTGGAAAATGAAGGAGCAAAAAAGAGTTTTGACAAAGAGTGCAATGTTTTGAGCAGAGTCCGACACAGGAATTTGATTAAAATCATAACCTGCTATTCAGATTTGGACTTCAAAGCTTTGATTTTTCCATTCATGGCAAGCGGAAGCTTAGAAAATTGGTTATATCCCAATGATGAAAAAGATTCGAGTGATTTGACTTTGATTCAAAGGTTGAATATAGCAATAGACATTGCAAATGGTGTGGCTTATCTCCATCATCATTGTTTCATGCAAGTGATTCACTGTGATTTAAAACCCAGCAATGTGCTTCTTGGAGAAGATCTCACAGCATATTTAATAGACTTTGGAATTGCTACTATGTGTTTTGCAAATTCTGAGGAATCAGCTTCCATTTCTACACATGCTCTCAAAGGATCCATAGGCTACATTCCCCCAGGTATAATTCAAAGTGGATAGCGTATTAAACCTTTTCTTTTAGTTTTCTATTTTGTTTAAAATTGTGAATAATACAAGTTAATTGAAATTGTGAAAATGCAGAATATGGGCTAGGAGGACAAGTCACAACAAAAGGTGATGTTTACAGCTATGGAATAGTGCTATTAGAGATGCTCACAAAGAAAAAACCAACCCATAACTTGTTTATGGAAGGAATGGACTTGAAAACATGGACCAGTAGTGGTTTTCCAAATCAACTGGAAGAAGTGGTAGATAGCAGTCTGTTGAATAATAGTGCCACAACTAAAACTGAAGAAGATAAGACTCTGATGTGTCTCGGTCAACTCATAAGGGTGGGTTTGTCATGCACACAACAATCTCCTCAAAAACGGCCGAATATGATGGAGATTGTGGGAGCTTTGGAAAGCATTCGAGATACTTTTCTTGATACTCAAAGGTCAAATTTTAGTCAAATATCATTTCAGGGATTGCTGAGCAGCTCAAATTTGATCAGTGGGGCTGGTACAAGTACTGCCACCAGCAGCAATGTTGGCAACAGTGAAAGTTCAATATTTTAATGTATTGTAAATATCTGTGTAACAGTGGTGGTAACAGTCAAAGTTCAGCATTCCATTTCATTGTATATATGTGTAGCTAAAACAGGAAATACTGTTAGTCTGTTAATTCCATGTAATCTATTACTTGTCTAGTATGATTTTGAGTAAGGTTTAGAGTAAACTATTCTACTTATTCCAATTTGCTTGAAAAGCTGGTCATTCCTTCTTTTTACTTTGTTTTATATAAAAAGTTTTCAACGGTTCATCATTGGCCTATGCTTGTCTCATTGCTTATGGAGTGCCTACCAAGGATTATAAATTTTTTATTATCATGCTGGAACTCATTAGATTTGTGTAATAAGTCTGACCATAACATGAAAGTACCTTCCTCTCTGGCAACATCCGATCGGCAACTCGAATGAGTTACTGATCATTAGGCTGAGTCAATTGCTGCAGATAGTGTAAAGTGATAAGTTCCTTTATAATGTAATTGAATCATGCTTATATTGTAATTATGTAAACCAAATGCTGGGTGAGATTATTATTCCCGATATAATATATTATATTTTTGATATGAATGAACTCAGTCATATGGTAAGTTTACAAGAGGGTGTTGCAAGTTTCAAGTTGTTTTACGAGCCTTCATATATAATAGAGGTTATGTCGAATTTTAGTTTATTTTTATTATTTGTATACGAGAAGGTGACTTCATTTTTAAGTTGTTTTAATGTTTTGAATGAGGGAAAAATTGGAAAAAAATATAATAGTGTAAAAGATTATATTTTAGGTTTAATTAATTAATGAAGTTTATATCAGAAGGTTTAAAATAAAAAATAAATAAAAGTAATACATTATTTAGTATTAGAAGTTAATATATTAAAAATATGTAGATATTTGAGAATTAGAGGGAGAGAGATTATGTTTAAAATTAATATACAAGAATGAAGTGATACTTTTAACATATTAGAAATATCTCGATTTTGGAGGATAGGAAGATAATATTTAGAATAAGGTATTGACGTAGATGTGTAGGGTAAATTTAATAAGTTGCTTTATAATAGATTGGTCCACATTTATGAAAATTCATGTTGATGTATTCTCCCATCAATCTAAGGTCCTAGGAGATCAAAAGTTTCATTACAAATCATGTGCAAATCACTAATATATTAAAAATATACTTGGTGGAAGGACTTCGTAATGAATCCCCATTGGGTAGAAGCAAATAAAGGGTCATAGTTATATGGACTTGTAACTTTTAGAAACGATTTTTCTTCATTGATGGAGTGTGATGTAAGCACTAATATATTGATAACTCAATCGTCAACCTCTCTACGATCAATGTCTTTCCTTGGGTGCTTCATTGGAAAAAGAGAAGAAGAGGTATGGTTTGGGTAATTTGGGTCTTTTTGACCTCATTTATTGATAGAAAACAATTAATGTTATTGGAATATCCATATTACTCTATAATCAATTCATTCATATAAAATAAGAAAGGAGAAAAAGGGAGTAGTGCATAAGTTTGCATAACCATCATCCAAGGCTTATAAGAGTTACGTCTTCTTATCATACTAGGAGTAGAAATGAATAGGACATTCAAAATGTCATAAAAAACATGGACATATAAAATATCTAGTTAAAATATAGGTCATTCATTACAATGGTATATTGGGATGGAGGTTCACAAAAAGATTTTAAGAGATGTTTTTTAATAAAAAACATGGACACTTAAGATATCTATCTAAAGAAGAGGTCATTTATTACAATGGTATATCGGGATGAAGGTTTAGAAAAAAGGTTTTAAGAGATATTTTTTAACATCTAGTGAAATTGAGGGTGTTCTTTAATATTGCACAAATGCATGTTGTTTGTACTAGGTTCATTGTGTAAACCACCCATAAGTGTCACAGGATACAATATTGAAATTACAATGTTACAAGAAAAATGGTTAGTTTGATGAATCAAATGAAAAAAACAATCCAATATTAGTTATATACATAACGCTACTAATACCAACATAAATCCATTTTAACTTTGAATCTCTCATGCCTTAAAGGGATCATATCCTTCGAAGTGCAATCCTTTCTTCAAGCTTTACACTCTAGAAAAACAAGATGATATAACGTCATCATTCAAATAAATTTCCTAGAATAAAACCCAAGTGTAGAAATTGAACTATGTCATATAACTACTACAAATTATAAGAAAATTGTGAAAAGATCACATGAACCCCAAGTTTGGATTACAACTTCTTTTATTACTTCTTCATCAAGGTTGGATAGTAACTTTGTTGCAACATTTATTTTTCCTTTTATAAATATAATAAATGGTAAAATACTTATTTTAAGAGGGTATGCTAGCGTGTGATATCATTGGTCACTAACAAGAAACCCAAGAAACCTAAAGATCTATATTTTAAAGGCGAAAAACTCCTGCAACAAAATGAAGAAGTATAAGTAAATCAACATATATGATATTTTCTGAGTTTTGACTTCTGTGATCCATATTAATAATAACAAAATCTTTCAGAAAAAATCACATAGGAGTAATATCGTCGACGTGTTTTGAACCATCCAGTGTGGTTCATCTTCAGGACAAGATGAACCACACTGGATGGTTCGAAACGCGTCAACGATATTACTCCTATGTGATTTTTTCCGAAATATTTTGTTATCATATATATGATATTCATAACATGCTTTCAAATACACCAATGGTTAGGTAGAAAGATAATGATTGCAGTGAAAGACATTGATAAAAATGTTTATTAGATAACTCATTTTTTTTCAGTATCATTGTAGAATCTATAACAACCTTTAAGAGAGTTGCTCACAAAAATTATTATATCAAGATTCACTACAAATAATTTTACAATAAAATGAACTATAAAAAATAAAGTTTTAATAAATATTATGTTTTAGCAATTTCTTATTTCAAATTATTTTGTTAATATATTTTTATTTTTTCGTTTAAGTTATTAAACTAATACCATTTTCAAAAATTCCATAATAAACATAGGATTGCATTGTTAAATAAAATGAAAACCACACAATTGTAACTAGCTAAGTGTCTTTACCTCCTAAGAACAAGATAATATGTTTCAAAATTATCTTAAATTTTTTAATCTCATTGTATTAAAGTTTTTATAATAAACTATTTTGTGAAATCATTTTTTTTTCCAAAATTTGGAAAAAAAAAAAAAATTAGAAAGACTTATCATTTTTTTCGAAATTTTTGACATAGCGGAAGGCGTGTTCCCCAAAATTTAAATCAAAATTGCCCATACCTTAATTCATTTTGTTTACCTACGAACTATGTTGGTGCAACATTTTATAAGCTCGAACCCAAATTCTCCACGACTCTTTTGCCCGTTATAAACTTTTTTTTTTTTAACAACGTGGTGAATCGGTAACTGCGAGGCTTAATGTAAGGGAGACCTAGGATCAACCCTCATAGCTGCCACTATAACACTAGGTGTACATATAAGAACCTGCAAGCCATATATACTGAATTCTTATGATGCTGAGACTCACGAATAAGGGGAGTCTACTCCTTGAGTTGCACATCATAACATGACACTATACTCAATGAGATTTGAATAGTGGCCTCGCAGGTTTCCACCCAATGAACCCAACCGTCAAACCACACATCACTGTATTTTCCCGTTATAAACTTAACATAATACAAAAAAAAATTGCGAGGTATTTTGGCGGTCAAGAGTGAGGACCTCCTACTATTCTTCCCTTTATCCAAAAATCCGTTCGACTGCTTGCCCACTAGCATCCACACCGACTTCTTTGGTGGATCCCGCCCAAGAAAAGGTCGGGACCTACAACAAGGTTATGGTCAACCTCCTTTTTTTTGCACACTTAACTATTGCTGAAGGCCTTACTTCCTCATTTATTCACTTTTCCAACACGATTTCCCATTTTTTTTGTAGTTTACATTGAATTGCAATGCTTGGAGATGGGTGATTTCTCAACTCCCTATGCTTAACTCGAATAGGGGTTTCCAATTTCCTTATTGCATGGATGTTTTCCACTCCTCGTAGTCATCAATATATATGCAATCAATAAGAACATGGGAATCGACTAGAGAAAGACTAGATTTCCATTTCACCTCAAACAATAAGTGTTTACAGAAATTCCTAATGATCTTAGTACTCGAGTCCTCTCGACTCATGACCCTGGACCTTTTCAAAAAAGCTTAATTTCATCATTGGTGGAGTCTTGGAGAATTGCACTAATCGTAAACGGAAACTTCAACTCACATTCATAGGGGAACTCAAATTGGAGAGAACGAGCTTTTTTCTATTACTTCAAAAGAAATATATATACATAGAGGATTTAAGTGGAACTCACTGCCTAGAAATTCACTGAGCTCACCTCTCGAGGCCTCTCTAACTCTCCACCTCTACCTACCTTCTATTTTGCTTCCTACAAATAAATAATCATAATAAACTATTTACAAGAGAAGATTCCCAACAGTCAGTGAGAGCAACTCTACCAACAAGGTCTCACACCTAGCCTATTCTAGAATATGTCCCAATGAACAGGGAAACCTAAACACATTAAATAGTCTACACATGTCCCTCTACTAACTCCCAACTCTTTGATTATGACTTGTTACATTTGGAAAATGCCTGATTGGCCCAAATCAATGAACATACTAAAAACATGGATCATGGCTTCTTCTAGAAGCAGGACACTTCTTTTTACATGAAATCCGCTACTTCTAAATATTACAATTACAAATTGAAGGAAATTTCAGGATTCTTTTCGGTTCTAAAGAAAATGAATTTCAGAGGGGTGATGCCCCTGTATCATACTTCCTCGGAAAAAACAATAACATGACCTCCTGGTCATAATTTTCCAATTTATTTCTCCTCCTGGATACCACATAAAGTGTTGTTTCTATTCCCAAGCTTGGTTCCATTGTGGTTTTGGTATAGCTACTAATTTTCCAGAGTCTCATACTTCATGCTCCCTATGGTCTTGGGCTTGTTTTAGATGTTTTTTTGCTTCATTAGGGTCCCAAACCTTACCTTGTTGTGATATGTTCACATAATTAGTTTTTCGTTAACTGTTGCCCTTTTGAATTAGCCACAATATTGTTCTTCTAAAATCCTACAACTTAAAGTTATACCAAGGTGAATTAAAAATATTAAAACAATTACAATCCCACTCCAGGCATTCCCTATATGTTATGCCTTGTGCCTCCATCATTTTTATGGTCTTATGTCTCCACTTCAGACGGTCTTGTGCACCAATCTCCAATTCCATAATTTGTTTAACTACAAAATTCACAATACATAGTTCTTCTGCCATTTTCATTGTCCATCTGTCATTGGACTAAATTATTCACCTTCAAAAGAAATCATCTCCTTGCTTGACATATAAACATGAAACTAGCTCCACACATGTTGTGTTACAAAAAATCCCCCTTGAACTCTTGGATCTTGCCAACTTCCATTTTTTAAATTTTCACCTTCCCAAACAATCCTTTGATCTTCACTTCCTCTTGTTATGATGACAAAATTCAGTAGGATATTGCATATTTATATCCCCTTTAGTCCTCTAGTGTGACGATGCTTTGTACAAGGGCTGCAACAATTTCCTCATATATTTCTTCATTTATCTCCAAGGTAGATGATTTTAATATCAAGTCTTCTGTTGGCTCCATGGAATTTCTAGAATTTTCATTTCTAGTGATACCTGCACACATATCAAAATTGTTACAATTTTTTTTTCCCCTCCCTGGTTTCCCTTGGTAAGTTCACAGTGTTTTGTCTCATCATAAAAATGAGTTTCTCCTCTCTTTGTTTCCACTGCAAATGCATGGTTCTCCATTTCCTCAAGCAAATGAGTTCATCTTTCAACCCTTTCTTCATCCTTGGCAACTCCTTGAATGAGACTCTTGTCAATATTCCACATAACAACTGACCATTCTGTATAAACATCCTCATTATTGCTCCAAATATGCTTTGGTAAGCTCTTCCTTGAGGTACTTCTGTGTACCCTTCTTCAAAACCATCTTCATAAAAATGTTTTCCTCTCTTCCCACTTATACAAGAGAATAATGTCTTCTCCTTCTTCCTAACACTTTCATGGCTATATTCTCATTCTTGGATTATTTTGGATTTACTTGGATTAACCAATATACATTGGCCTGAGTGCTTCTGACCAACTATTCTCCCATCATCTTTACATAGATCCAGTCCACATCTGTAAAACATGTGGTTTCCTTTCTTTTCCCAATTTCAATATGTCTTCAACCCATGAAAAAACTTCTTTAAAAAAATCCATAACATATTCAATAAGAGACGACACACCCAACCAAATATACCTCTAAGGGTACTCCTCCTCTCACATACTTGAAGAGTTTAGCCTGAGCTCCTTCATGGACTTCTTCCATGCTATCTTCATGAGCTAACTCTACATCTCCTTCCCCTATGAAAACTCCTTGAGACTATAAATGATCTTCTAATTCAAATTCCTCCCATTGTTATTAGTCAACATAACTAAGCTTCTCTTGAGATTTTTCATTCTTTAGAACTTATGGCACTTGTTCAGCTTCATGACACTCAGTACCTGCAAACTCAAACTCATGAAAAACATTAGGTAGAAATATATCAATTTCTTCCTCCTCACCTGATGTTGTTGAAATTATTTCCTTGTGATGAACTAAACACATCATAATTTCATCAACAAAATCATCCTCTCCTAGGATTTGTCCTTGCTTTGGTTAACAAAAGTGAACTTTCACTCCTCCATTTTCAGCAAATCTAAGTTTTTCTTTCACTAATGAAGTACTTCGTTTGTGGTTCAGCATCATTTGCAATAGAGGCCACTTCATTCGTTTTCCTCCTTTTCAATATATAACCATCTCTTTAGGCTTCTTTGAGAAAGTTTATCTTCTTGTTCTCCCTTTGGACAATTTATCCATGCCTTTGATTTGTAATATCCTTTAATGGTTGCTCATATTCCTTACTTACAAAACTTGCATCCACACATAATTTGTTAGCCTTGAAAATACAAGCTTCTATGACCTCATTATCTGTCACCTACTCCTCCATTAGACTTTCCACAAGTCCCTTCTCCTTATCTTCAAAGAGTGATACTCCTTTTGATTCACAATAATGAATTGTCCCTTCTTTAGGCTCAATTTCCCTGAGATTTTCTTCTTCCAGTTGTGCACTCAATAGGTGCTTTATCTTCTTCCCACGATTTATGGATTTAAGGATTTTTCTCTTAAAACTCTTCAGTATGACAGATAATTTGAACCTCCCCTTAGGTTCTATCTCTCCCTCTAGTATTCTGTTTCTACTAGGATCTTCACTAAATTGAACCTCTCCTTTAGCTAAACCATCTCTTTATCAAATTCCTCCTTGCTTAATTACATCCTCATGCCATTTCTATTGGCATCCTTCTCCCTCTATTGTTGCTTTTACTCGATCCTTCATCATGACCAACAATGGTCACCTCCTTATTCTTTTGCATGAGCTTCTCGTGAGCTACAACCTAGCCTTGTAACAAGCCCCACCTCACTTGTTACTTGATTACCTCACCTCCGCTTAGCTATTGGTGTCCCACCTAGTTCCCTCCTTTGGAACCTCTTCCGCACTCTTTGCTTCTCTCTAGCTATTGCACCTACTACTCACCTCTTGAGAACTTTTTCTTGTTATCTTTCCCTTGAGGACTCTCTTTGTCCCCTTTTTAGATGCAATCCTTCTACTGCAAAACGTTTCTTCCATAGCCTTAGAGAATTCTATTCGTTCTCTCCTCAAAGATTATAATCGCTACTACCAATTTATTATCAAATAAAATTCAAAGACCAGATTTACCTCCTTTAACATTGGAGCTTTTCACCTCTTTATCACATGTACTCTACTCCCAAATCCACTCTAACAATTTTTCTTCAATTCTCTGTGTTTCTCTTCATTTTTCGAGTGTAATTTCCTATGTATTCCCTACCACCAAAATTCCTTATTGTCTCAACTCATTCCTTCTCCTTGTGAAATTTATACGGATCATTTGGGACTGTTCCATCCCACCTCCAATCTTCAATCTCTCAATTTTTCTTCAATATTTATTTCATGAACAGAGACACTATCAATTATAAATCATAAAATTCATTAACTTCTTGGGTTTTGCTAAAAATCTACACAATATTCTTTCTTCCCCTATCTTTGGCAATCTTTGTTCATTGGTTGCAATCTCCCTTTATATGTTAATGCTCAAGAAAGAGCTTCGCCTCTAATACCACTTGACGCAGAAGAAGCACCTATAAAGTCACGTTCCCTAAATTTTAATGAAAACCCCCCAACCTTAATTCACTTTTTTTACTCGCGAACTATGGTGGTGTGACTCTTTGGGTTACATAATTAAACTTGAACCCAAATTCTTGACGACTCTTTTTCCCTTTATAAACTTAACTCAATACAAAAGAATATAAATTGTGGGATCTTCTGGTAGTTGGGAGTCAGTACCTCCCTCTATTCTTCCCTTTATCCAAAGCTCCAACCAACTTTGGTCGACTATGGGCCCACTTACATCCGCATTGACTTCTTTGGTGGGTCCTGTTTGAGTCAGGGGTCGGGACCTACAACAAGGTTGGCTTAGGGATCCTTTTTTTTTGACACTCGACTTTTTCTAAAGGCTTGAATTCCTCTTTTATTCACAATTTGAACACAATTTTCCGTTTTTTTCATAGTTTCCATTGAACCGCGATGCTTGGAGATGGGTGATTTCAAATTTCCTTAATGTAGGGATATTGTCCACTCCTCATAGTCATCAATAAATATGTAATCAACAAGAACACAGGAACTGACTTGAGAAAGCCTAGATTTCCATTTGACCTCAAACAATAAACATTTACATAAATTCCTAATGAGATCACTACTTGAGTCCTCTCAACTCACGCTTCCGGACCTTTTTGGCAAAGCCTAATTTCATCATTGGTGGGGTCTTGGAGAATTACACTAACCATAAACAAAAACTTCAACTCACATTCACAAAGGAACTCAAATTGGAGAGAGCAGGTTTTTTTTATTACTTTAGAAGAAATATATATACATAGAGGATTTCATTGGGACTCACTGCCCAGAAATTATCTGAGCTCACCTCTTGGGGCCTCTCTAACTCTATGCATCTACCTACCTTCTATTATGCTTCCTACAAAAAAAATAGTCATAAGAACATATTTACCTGAAAAGATTCCTAGTAATCAGTGAGGGGTTCTGCTAGTGAGGTTTCACACCTAGCCTATTCTAGAATCTGTCCCAACAAAAAGGGACACCTAAACACATTATATAATCTACACATGTCCCTCTACTAAGTCCCAAATATTTGACTGTGACTGATTACAATTGGAAAAGGTCTGATTGGCCCAAATCATACAAAAAACTAACAAACATAGATAATGGATTCTTCTAGAAGTAGGACACTTGTTTTTACATGAAATTCACTACTTCTAAATATTACAATTACAAATTGAGGGAAATTTCATAATTCTTTTTCGGTTCTAAAGAAGTTGAATTTCATAGGGGGGTCCATAGTTTCAATTTTTTTCTTTTTTTGAAATACTATGTTTACTTAGATAAATTTTTAATTTAAATATGAGATAATTTTTTTGTCAATAAACACACTTATTTTGGAATAGTGGTTTTGAAGTTTTCATTCTTTAAATAATAAAAAACATGTGCATGTTTTAGATTTTATTTGTCTAGACTATTCTTAGTCGTATACATATGATTTAAGGAATTGAATTAAGAATTTCTGATTTTTTTTCTGAGTTTCAAATTGTCTGAATTTATTCATCCACCTCATTGTTGAACTCCTCCACCTCTATCCATCTATTTCCTTGATTTAGCATTCTCACAACTATGTGGTCTATTTTTCATACAGGATCCCTCTAGACGTGATTGTAATTGATTATGTCCTTAATTTCACAAACATAAATTAACATAATTTATTTGAATTCACATCTTAATGTTGGTTCTCTGTGAATTCTAATTGGGTTATGAACAAAAACTATCAAAGGAATCTGAGGGGGTGTTGAGGGAGCAAGGTTGGGGTGACTAACCCTAGTTCAAGCCTCCATTTTCATTGCCTCCATGGGTTTGTTTTATTTCCTTTTAGGAGCTGATATGGTTCGTGGTTTCTTTGGTGATGTGCTAGATGAGTCTAAAAATGCCAATGTCTAATAAGGAGTTATTTTTCTTAGTGTTGTCTCTCTGTTGTGTCATAGTCTGACCACTATGGAAAAGTTGAGGGGGTGGAGGTTTGGGCGTCCGATCTTCTGCTTGACTCTCTACTTCGTGCCTTTATTTCCAGGCTTTTTGACGCCATCATTTGGAGTGGGCTTTTTTGCGATGAGTTTAGGTATTTTGGGTGATCTCTTTCCTTGTAGTGGCTCATGCTCTTCTAGTGTCACTGCTGTCGTCTCTGGTCTAGGTTCTGCTCTGGTATTTTTGGATGTGTCGCACTTTAGCCTCTTCTCATCACATTTCAGGTTTCTTCCAGTGATCAACGCCTCATTTTCACTACAAGGCCTCTATTGTGGGCTCTCGTTGGGATTTGCAGCTTTCTTCCTAAGCCCTACTTATGGGTCTCTTGCTAGGAGGCTACTTGTTTTTGGGCCTTATGTCATGGGTCACTCGATTATTTTTTGTTCTTTTTGTGATTTTTTATGTGTCAGCTAACTTTTGTATTGTTTTTCCACTCCCTATTTGGGATGTTTGCTGGCTTGTATGCCCTGACATTTTTTTTTCTCCTATTTCGTTTTTTTGAGGGGGTACTTGCCCTAGATTTTTATTTGGTCTAGTATGGGTGCCTTTATTTTATTGTTTCTCTTTGCTCTGTGGTCTAGGGACTATTGTACCAGGGTTTCATTCCCTACTCCTTTTTAATAATGACAACAATTATTATGTAAAAATGTTTTATACGTTAATTAGACGATTGTATAATGATAGTAAGTTATGTAACGATGTCTTCCTATTAAAATGTTGTGGCCGGAGAGGCATATTATGATCTAGAGAGTCATTATGACCTTGATTAATAAAGAATCCAAATCCCTTTCCCCGTGAAGGTTTCATTGACACACTTTCAAGGGCTTACCATATAAAAAATTGTGTCTTTGTGTATGCATTTAGTTTCCTATTTTGTGCATGTTTTTATTTCTTTATTAATTATTTAGATGCTCAAAAAACCAACAAGTAGTATCAGAGTGATACGTTTGTGAGGGTCATGAGGTAAAGAGAAATTAAAGGTCATTTCCAAGAGAAGTCTTTAAGTCTGTCGAAATTTTCAGAGGGTATTTTGTTTGTAGAGAAACTTTCCACCATTTTCTAAGCCCAGAAATCACAAGCAGTCGCCACAAGGTGAAGTCCATCGAAAGTCGTAGTGGAGATGCCTTTTCTTGGAACTAATGAACCTATTTCAAAGTCAAGTTGTTATGGAAGCCCACACAGGAGTATCTGAGGTCAAGTAGGTCTCGTAGAGCCACATCAACGAGTCCAAACATCATAAATAATATTTTATTTCAAGCAGCCATTTTGACCATGAGCATCCACCAGATTATAAAGAAGCATGTTGACGGTGCTGGAAATACGTCAACCAAGGGGTCTCCCTAGTGTAAAGTCTAAATCATACCTCACACCCTTTAGAGTAGGAGCCCCATTTAGAGTATCGACCCAACCACCATAACTCTAAGGGTTGCCTTAGCTACAATGAATAACATAAGAGAGTATGCATATAACCTTTGAAATCAACGAGTAAGTTGACATTGTGAAACACCAATTTCAATGTGTAAAAGGAGACTTTCACGAGAGGGAAATAAGTGTGATTCTCTAGAGAAAATTAGTACTATCCTAAGAGAGGCACGCGAGAGCAAGGAAAGTTTCATTAATTATCTAACGAAATAGTTCACAAAGACACAACAAACATTAAAGAAAATACAACACACGTTCAACAAGATAGGTATTAGATCCAATGAAGAAGTTCAATTTCTTTGGTACACATGAACATAATATATACCACAAACATCTAAAGAATAATCTTACAATATTCATGATACATCCATGAAAATTTGTTGGCTCAACGATATTCTGATGATCAAGTGAAAGATCCAAGTACATAGTTATAATGGCGAGCCACTAGCTCCAATAGTGGAACATTAAGTCACTTCTTGCTTCTCCAAAGAATGATCTTCTCTCCTATGCTAAGCTAGGGAAGTCAATGTTAGCTCTCCAAAGTCTAAGGCTCCTCAAAAATCGCTTTGCTTGAGTTATGAGGGTGTATTTATAACAAAAGGAATGATCTTTCATACCCCCCTGACCCTTGAGCTTCCCTCATGACTCTTGGTCTTCCAAGTGACCCTTGAAGTTCTACAAGACTCTTGGACTTTTCCTAGAGACTATTTTTTCCACATGTGACTTTTCAAATTCCACATGTGACTCTTGCACTTCTACAAATTTACATTTTTTTCATTTTTGGAAAAACATAATGACATTCCACATAATGTGGAAAAACCCATCGACACATATGACATTATGATGACATTTGTACAAGCCATAACTTGGAACTGATGACATGGAACTTCTTGATGATGTGGCATTGCCAAGCTACTCTTCTTGTTCATTTGACTTGATATCTTCATGATTGATATTGCATGTGCTCCATCTTCATCTTCCACAAGGCTGATTGACATGGAGTCCTTATGTGATCTTGATATTTAATATTATGTCATGATCTTGTGTCCCTCCATATTCTTTCTTGATGATCTCTTCATGGTTGCTGCTTCACCGGTTTCTTTTTGCATGATCTCCTAAGCATCCTCCTTCAACATCATCCTATCATATCAATATTTGGTACCTGCAGATGGAACTCACACATGACAGGATGGCATCAGTCTGGAAATCTGCAGTCTAAATTTCTTTATGCAATTCATTGATTGGAACTGAGACTTAGTGTTGTATAGAGGAGAAGGCTTAGGGATTGCATAGTGCGTAGTTCCAGGAGGTAGGAGAGATGGTCTGGTGACTATGAGTGTGCAATGCACAGTATCTGGGGGTCAGAGAAGGAATATTGTGCAAATGAGGGAGTTCAGGAGACATCAGTAAGGGCTTGCTCAATTAAACTATGCAATGCAAGGTTATGGGAGATAGGGAAACACAATTGGGAAATTTATTGAGACAATGATGAAGGCTTGCTCACATAGTTGTGAAATGTGTAGTTCTAGGGGGTCAATGAATAAGGATTGTGTAGTTGAGCAATTCAAAGAGGGAGATAGGAAGGGCTTTCTCACTGTGATTACACAGTGTAAAATTTTGAGATGCCAATGACTGTGTAGTTAGGAAACTCAATGAGACAAGAAGGCCTAACTATTGTTTGAAACTGTGTAGTGCACAATGAAAGGGTGTCTGTAGAGAATAATTGTGCAGTTTCTAAGGGCAATAGGCAAAACTGGGCATTGTGACTACGTAGTGTGCATGATCCAAGTGGATATTGGTGGCCACCCACCTATTCCAACTAGGCCCCCCAGTTAGTTTCATATGTTTTCTTGTTCATTTCAGCATTTACTATTTTTAGCAGTTTTTCAGGTCCTGAACTTCCAGAGCAGTTTTGACCCCTAAATGGCGTTTCTTAGGGTCTGCAGCAAGCTCATAGTCATAGGCAAGGGCCTGCTATGAAACTTGTAGTACTTGGTGAGACCTTTCCAACAAGGTATCATACGTGCCAAACGGAGATAATATGACCAAGTTACAACCTCGAGAAGTTGGTTGCCCAACTAACCCCAACGGGCCCACAAACTCTTGGTGTTACATGGGTTTTGGTTGTTTAGGGTTTTCTCTTGTTTTACAATAATAAATAGGCCCTTGAACCTCATTGCAACATAGTTCAAAGGCATGTAGCCACCACATATTTCTCAGAGATAAGATACCACCGCCCGAGCTATCTTATTTCCATTATGTTTGTAAGCATAGTTCAGTATTTTGCCATTAATGAAATTAAGTGTTTTTCTACTGCATCTTTATGTTTATGATTGTATCTATAAGTTTTTTCATTCCTGTTTAAGTTTGGATCAGTAGTATCAGAGTGGTCTACTCTTTCTCTGTTTTTCTTTGCATGTCCCCAATGAGGTCAGGGTATAAGGAGTTAGGGCTTGATCTGGTTGAACCATTGCAAGATCAACCTCACAAAACCTGATGACCTCCCATGGCAAAAGAAAATAAAGACGAGGGGGTAGGAGATCCTTTCAAAATGTTGCTCAAGGAAACCCTTGAGTGACAGAGGGACGCGATGTTGGATATCTTTTCCCAAATCCTTTGACGGTTACCCACAGATGATGCACCTTCATCCAACAACCACTCTAGAGGTGCCACTCCTTTTAAGGTACAATTTAACTTTGATATTCCCATATTTGAAGGCCTGATAGATGCAGACGCCATAGATAAATGGTTAAATCTATTGGAAGGATATTTTTCAGTTCATGACTTTTACAATCAAGAAAAGATTACTTTTGGACTTCTCAAAGCCAACCCACATGTCAAGGACTGGTGGGAAACCTACTGTGAAAAAAAGGACGAGAGTGAACCCTCATTGTTTTCAGCTGCACCCACTTGGAATTCTTTCCGAGACGCTATCAAAGAACAATATTACCCTGTCGGGAGCTATGAAGACAAATACATAAAGTGGACCACGCTACGATAGGGAAGGGATGAAGATGTGCCAAAGTTCACAAATATTTTCCATACCCTTCGCACGAAGTTGGGTATTGAGGATACTGAGCGACATTTGGTGCTCAAGTACAACGACTGTCTACGCAAGTACATCCAGGATGAGATGGAGTTCCAGGACATTTCGTTGCTCGACATGACGTATTAGTACGTTGTCAAGATTGAGAAGAAGTTTAAATAGAAGAAGCGGGACTTTGGATCTGCTAATCTAAATAAAGGAAAAGGCACCCCCAAACCATAGTACAGAGGACTAAACCAAGGTGGGGCTACCCAGAACAGCCCGCCGAAGCTGCAAGTAAAGAACAACACCATGAAGATGAAGAAGGAAACGGGAAAATGGTGTGAGTTCCATAATATCTCCACTCACGATACAAGTGAGTGTCATGCCAAGCAGTCATTGGTGGCCGAGCTGAAGGCTTCCGAATCAGACGCAGATTTCGACTCTCAATCAAAGCCCGATAAGGGAACGAACAAAGTGAAGCAGATCATTGACGCATAGCCTAGTGCCACTGTGGCTACCACCAAGATCTAGAATATTGAGCCTGAAGATCCAGAGGAGGGGGAACACTTCTTCCACTCATAGATGTGGGTGAAGGGTTCTCTGTTGCAGTTCATTGTCGACAGCGGGAGCTAAAAGATCCTCATTTCAGCAGAGGTCATGAAGTGTTTGGGCCTAAAGACTACATCACATCCACAACCATACACCATGAGGTGGCTTCACCAAGGATGAAATCTTCATGTCAGCCAACAGTGTTGCCTTCCCTACAACATCAAGCCCTACACGGATGAGGTACTGTGTGACGTTGCTCCTCTTGAAGTTTGTGATGTATTGTTAAGAAAACCATACTTATGGAAGCAACATGTTGTATATGAGTCTAGAACTCACTTATTGATTATGAATTTGGCTAATAAGTTGTACAGGATACTGCAGGTAGCCACACCTATTGCCATCTCTTTAATCACTGCAAAGAAATGCAGTAAGATCATTTCCCATACCAATTTTTTTTTCCTTATGATTCACCCCTATAGCAAGAAGAAGGTTGTGGCCACGGCTTCCAGGTAGGGCTCCTCTACACAACAACAACATATGGACAAGGTCATGGAGGAGTATAGGGATATTTTTGCCTCACCCACAGGGGTACCTCTACACTGTCAGGTTAAGCACTCTATTGATCTGACCTCGAGAATGCCATTTCCCAATGAACCGATCTACCGTCGCTCTTTACTAGAGAACGATGAGATCAAGGGGAAGATTCAGGAACTATTGCAGAAAGGTCAAGCCAAGCTCATTATGTTGTGGGAGCCTGATTGTATTGGTACAGAAGAAGGATGGGACCTAGAGGCAATGTATTAACTATCAAGCGCTAAACAAGATCACTGTCCGGAATAGGTACCCAATCTCGTAGATTGACGACCTTCTGGACCAACTCAAAGGGGCCAAATATTTCAACAAGATTGACTTGAAGTCGGGTTATCACCAGGTGCCTATCGAATCCTTTGATGTGTGGAACACTGCCTTCAAATCCAAGGAGGGCCTTTTCGAATGGTTGGTTGTGTCGTTTGAATTGACAAACGCCCCTGCAAACATCATGAGACTGATGGATGACATCTTGTGACCCTTCACCAATGCATTCATGGTGGTGTATTTATATGTCGTCTTGATCTTCAGCCAGAGTTGGGAAGAGCACCTCCACCATATTCGACAAGTCCTTCAAACCCTGCAAAAACACAAGTTGTGTGCTAACTTGGAGAAATGCACCTTTGGCTTGACTCAGGTTCAATATTTGGGATACATAATTGATAAGCAAGGTGTACATGTGGACCCATCCAAGATACAAGGCATTCAGTATTTCTACCATAGGTTCATGTTGGGGTTCTCTCATATCACTTGGCCTTTAAGTCAAGTCACCAAGGGCGAAGCGAAAGCAATTTCTTTTTGTCAGAAACCCAACAAAAAGCATTGTCCGAGTTGAAGAATCACCTTTGTTCTGCACGAATACTCACATTACGAGACCAACAACAACCATTCAAGATTGAGACAGATGCCAACTCTGACTATGCTATTGGCATTGTTCTTACTCAGCATGGGCATCCAGTGGCTTACCACAGTGATACACTTTCAGACACAGTCCAAAAGTACCCCACTTACGATAAAGAAATTTATTCCATTGTGTAAGCCTGTCAGCAATGGAAGCATTACACTCTGGGGAAGGAAACGGTCACCCACACAGACCACTGACCTCTACAGTTCATACAGACACAAGGGAAGTTGCAAAACGATCACCATCAGAAGTGGTCCACCTATATGCAACAATTCCATTTGAACATTAAGTATAAGAAGGAAAACACCAATAACATCATTGAATACCTTAGTCGACCACCGGTCATGGCACTAATCACTATGCTCAACTCCTATGGGCTTGAGACATCGAGGTGGCCACATCTTTACAAGAGAAATCCAGAATTCGATAGCATATACTAGACACTCCTGGAAGGGAAGCAAGTTCCAAATTCTCACCTTCAGGATGCACTGTTATGCCACCTAGGACACATTTGTGTTCCTTCAAGTGAGCATACCAAGATGATTTTGGAGGCGCACTAGAGCCAGTTCATTGGACATTTCAGAGTAGAGACAACATTTGCAGTATTACAAAAGTATTTTTATTGGCTGAAACTTCATCAGGATGTTGGGAAGTACATGAGATCCTGCATTGCCTGCGTCATTGCCAAATCAACCATCAAGAAGCAAGCCCTATACTCTCCTCTACCTACTCCTAGCCAGACTTGGGAATCTATCACCATGGATTACATGTCGGGCCTTCCTTCTATTAAGCACGATAACAATTACATTTTCGTGGTCATCAACAGATTCTCTAAGATGGCCATCATTGCGGATTGGAAGAAGAGTATCATAGTAGAGGCCACTTCTAAGCTCTTCTTTGAGCCAGTGTGGGTACAATTTGGGATCCCATAGTCTATTATCACAGATCGATACAACAGATTCCTGAGTGCATTTTGGTCAAGTCTCTGGTCGATGTTGGATGCAAAAATGACTAAGTCTATGACTTTCCATCCCCAAACTGACGACCAAATAGACGTTGTCAATAGGATGATCATACAAATTCTGCACATGTACAACTTGAAGCATCCACGCACGTGGGATGAAAGTATCCCCTATGTACAACACATCTATAATAGAGCTCTCCAGAGCTCAACAAGACACAACCCCTTTCAGGTACGGCTGGGATTTCAACAATTATGCCCCATTGATCTGGCCATACCATGTGCAACCACTCAGGTAGATTTGGATCACGTTCAGTCTGAAGCTGAACGGGCTAAAAAATTCATTGAGTGCATTCAACACATCTACTAATAGGTCGATGATATATTGGATAAAGCCAATGCTAAGTATGACCAATGCCATGATTAGCATCGAGTGTCGCACAAGTTCTAAGTGGGCGACAAAAATTGGCTACATTTGCAGAAGAAGTGACTTGCTGGACCCCATCATAAGCTTCGCCCACTCTGATATGGGCCATACACCATCACCAAAGTCATCGGTAAGAATGCCTTTCAGCTCAACATCCCACTATTCCTTGGTCTGCACCCAATGTTAAATGTAGATCGTCTTTGTCCATACTTTCCACCATGGTTGGACACATTTGACATTGCATAACAAGTCACACCAACAAAGATCAACCCAAAATGAATGGAACATTCAAAAACGGATCAGATCATGGACACATAGTTCAATATCACTCGCCAACAGGGGATAAAATTATATCAAGTTGTCAAAGCAGGCCAACTCCTTCACCAAGGCAAGTGGTTCACTAGGGACCAGGTGATTGGCCTCATCATTGGGCAATTATATGGGCCTTAATTCACCTCCTAGCTTAGTAAAACCAACTTTTATCACAACTTATTGCATGTCTTGATTACATTTTGTTTATGAGATGAGTTAGAGTTGGATATTATGCCTAGTGGACTAATATGCATTGGATGCATGATTGAAGGAGAAAATCAAGGAATGTTTGCAAATAATAAGGTTAAAACTCAAATGGGACAAGGGAGATGGATTGTAGGAGGTAAATCCTCCTCATTTACTTATCCCCCATTTGAATATTCCTCCATCCATCACACCAGCTCGAAGTGCAAGCAACCAAGCCATGAGGATTAGAAGGCAGTCGAGCAACTGAGAGACAAAGAGCTAGTTTATCTCGATTTCGGCACTCAAGCATCCCTGATTTTAAGGAAGTTGTTAGGGACTTCAATTATATAATTAGAGAGGCCTAGAGCCTCATTAGGATTTAGATTTTGGTTGTAAAACTCTAAGCTATTTTCGAGCTCCAAACTTGTGAAAGTTTTATTGATGTAATTTTTCGTTTTGGTAATAAGAATGAGTCTCGTTTTGAGCCATCACTGAGTTAACTCAGAGGGCTAAAGCTCTTGGGTTAGGGCCCAACCCTAGTAGCCAAGGCTTCTCTTTCTTGTATATGTATGTTTAGTGTAGTTTCATAGCTTCATTGTTAATTTTCTGTTAGATGCATTTCCGTTGCAAGTAGTGTAGATTGGATTGGTTGTTTATTACTTTGATTCCATTTGTGCCTTACTTCAGTATCGGGTTAGCGGGGATAAAAGGAGAACCATAAGGTTATCAGCAGGTGTCTCAGCCTCACTTCCTCCCTCTGGTATCATGACTTGAGGAAGGGACCCTTAAGCAGCCCCAAAAACACAGATTTCTATTTCTTTTATGAGCTTTGGAGTTTGTTGTCTTTAAATTAGTATTTGGTCAATTTCCAAGGTAGGACTCCATTATCATATTTTTCATCTTCAGTTTTGCAGTAGATCTCATCCATGCTTTCATTCATTTCAACAACTTTCCTCATGCATGATGTAGGCAGTTAGTTCATTAATTCCACTTTTCTAGTTTATGAGAATGTTTCTTGTTTACATAGCTTTTTGGAAGATATACATGTTTTATGTAGAGAAGGTGCTTCAAGAGGAGACTAAGACTTCATAGCCAGAAGCCACCTTCCACTCCATCCACCTTAGCCATCCCTTTTGTTCACCATCACCTTCACTAGTTTCATCATTTTTCATAGAAATTCTTCCAAGCACATTGAGCGAATCCAACCATCTCTTATCTTTGTGGTTGACTTCTGAGTGATCCTAGACCTTCTCCCACTCCATTCCACCCATCAACACCTTTCCTAAGCCTTCCATCACCTCCAACACCTCACATTTTTCTCTAGGCTGTATCCTGTAGGTTTACAGGGAATCTTGTAGGTTTCTAGTACATCCTGTAGGTTTTCCCGAAATGGCCTGTTTGAGGCCGAATTGATGGAAAACCTCTAGGAAGTCACAAAAAGCCTCCCAAAGGTCTCCCACACCATCCAATCATCTCCTAACCCTTCCAGCCATCCTCAAACATCCTTAATTCACCTGCCACATCACCAGAAGAAATTGGTTTGCATACTTGATTTTGCATGACAAGACAAACAAACAAAAACAGATTTAGTTCAGTCTCTTTACTTGCACATTAGTGATGTTTGATGCTTCTTAATTCTATAACTTAGATAGTAGCATTTGGTTCATGTTGATTTAGAATTTCTACAAAGCATAGTTTCTTAGCAATTAATTAGGAAATGGTATGATTTAGCATTGAATTTTGGTCTTCTCCATTATTGCAGTAGAGTAGCTCTCTCTTAGAGTAGATTTACCTTTCTTCCATCAAGAAATCAAGATTATTCTAACTCCATAGAAGTCTGGCTTGAAATCCCCAGTGGTCTCTCGCCAGTTGAATAGTGACAACAAGCAGAACCATCAGTATACAACACTATCACCTCCAAGTTTGTATGAACCCTGGGTTGATAAAGTAAAGCTGGTAGCCTAGGAATTGCAGCATTCTTGCTGCAATACTGGCGCTCATCACTTTTTGGCACCGTTGCCGAGGAGGTATTTGAATAAAATGTGATCACTGCTTTCTTTTCTTCTATTTTTTGTCTCCAATATTCTACCATTAGTTTATTTTTGCAAAAGTAATTTAGTTGTTTCCTTTTTTTCCCATTTTTCATTTTTTGCTTTCCTTTCCATTTTGCAAGCAAGATTTCAATTCAGCAAGTAGCCTTTTCATTAAGTCGGTAGTTTTCATTCAATCAGCAATTTCAATTCTGCAAAGTACTTTCCAAGTTTGAAAAAAGAAGCCACAAAACCAAACCATAAATATTTCCTTTCATGTCTTGTAGGAATAGGGATAACTTACGGAAATTTTTTCTAAATGCCCCCATTGCATCAAACAACCAACCTTCCGTCTTCTTCAGTGGCTGTGAACTGGAGGAACCCTTAGGTGAGCAACCTTACATATTTGAAGAACCTACAAGGGAAGAAGAAGAAGAAGAATCCATTCCTACTAAACCAACGACTGAAAACAGAAATGATAGAGGGAATAGAGAGAGAGTTGAGGGTGCCTTCCCATCATGGAAACCAATGGGGACACTAAGATGAAAAATATAAGCCCCTCTGCCTACCTCATTTCCATGGCTTG